>CABHPH010142355.1:0-24614 GCA_902168325.1 Peromyscus nudipes | reverse complement strand
ACACACACACACACACACACACACACACACACACACACACACTTGATGTTGGGCACAATCTAATAAATTTTTGGTAGGGGAATATACTGGCCATGTGTTTACATAGTGAAAAATCAGCAACATTTTTGTTGTTGTTGTTGTTGTTTTGTTTCCATTTAAGAGCACAGGACTTTCTTTTCCTCATACAATTTACAGAGATCTGGGTTTTGCATTGGTTTCTAGTGTGGATGGAGACGCTATGTTCTTGCATGTTTTTCACTCCCTTGGCGTTGGCTGGCCTCTTCTTGGGCTCGCTGCAGAACTGGCTAATGACAGTGTCCCAGTGGGGAATGAGTGCGTCGTGGGGGTGTTCTCAACCTTGGGTGATGAGTTTGAGAGTTCAGGCCAGGCGGTGGCACCCTTTGATCTGCTCTACAAATCAAACTGACTTCATGTGTGTCCTGTTTTCTGGTTTGTTTGTTTTTGAAGTAGATCTTGCCCTATAGCTCAACTTTGTGATCCTCCTGCCTCAGCCTCCCAAGTACTGGTGTTGCAGGCCTGCACTACCATGCCCAGCCCTTGTATGTGTAAAGTTTGGATTCAGCTTTGCACTTTAAAAACGGATCACCACCTTCCTTTGGCTGTGGTCTAGCAATGTTAGTTCAGCTTTCTACTTAGATCTTTATATTGACTGTCAGCTCCTTGGTGGCCACAGTTTAAAAGTTCACTAAGGCACCTGTTATAACCGAGCACTGAGACCTCCCTGGCTTTGAAGAGTCAGAGGTGGAGTCAGGAAGCATCTCGCCTCTTCAAATTCTTGGCACAATTTAATCTGCTTGCTTACCTTCCCTCTGTCCAGTGAATGGAGTTATGGAACAATATATCCTGTTTTACCAAATGCTTTTAAAGTAAGACTTCCAATAAAATGTTTTGTTTGTTTCTTTAACAGAAATCATAGTCCGTTAATGAGTTTTGGGGCCAGCTTTGTCAGCTTTTTGGTAAGTTGATATCAAAAGAGACATTGCTGTAAACAGTATAAACTAACACTGTGTGCCTGCCGGCTCTGTAGACACTACTGTAGAAAAGCTAGAGCTTTTCCCCCATTGTCCAATGTGAGATAAATGTTCTCCCCAGTTTTAAAAATAGAATGCTTATATATAATTTTTGGGAGTCATATTTTTTCCCAACCTGACTTTTTTAGAGTAAAAATCTAACTGAAAGTCCTTCAAAAATTAAGATGGTGTCTTTGGTAAGAAAGGTCAGCGAAAGGTCAGCTCCAAACCTGAGTAACAGCAGCCTAGAAGATGAGTTCAGTGAGCGAGCTAAAGTATTGCTGTACTCCTGCTGGGGAGTGTGTGGGGGAACGGGGAGACGGGGGGGAGGGGGAGAAGGGGAGACGGGAGGGGGAGACGGGTTACGGTAGTGTTTCCAGCCAACTGGTCAGTATAGGAAGTGGGATGCTTTTGTTTTTCAGAAATGCTTGTCACACAAACTAGTTTTAAACATATTTTTTAAAAATCATCATGGAATTGTGTAGTGGGGAAACTGTGCTGAGTAAATACTAAAGGGAGAGAAAATTTACCATGGAGATTGAGAAAGCCAGTGGCGTCTGTAGACAGCCCGCCTGCTCCTTGGCCAGGACCAGTGAGCTGGCTTCACTCCAGCTACTGATTTTCTCTTAACGGAGCAAAAGTTTTAAGGCCTCCTCTTTGTAGGAATGCTAGCTCCACACCTAGGGGAAGACTCTTCTAGATGGAACTGTAACATCAGTGTCTGTCTTAGTTTTGTTTCCTGTGGCTGGAAAAAATACCAGTCAAAAGCAACCGAAGAGAGGAGGGTTTGTTGTGGGTCACAGTGTGAGGTTTTAGTCCATAATGGTTAGGGCCAGCCTGGGAAAGGTAGGAGATCCTATCTTTTTTTTTTTTATTTTTATTTTTTAAAGATTTGTTTATTTATTATGCATACAGTGTCCTGTCTGCATGTCTGCCTGCAGGTCAGCAGAGGGCACCAGATCTCATTATAGGTGGTTATGAGCCACCATGTGGTTGCTGGGAATTGAACTCAGGACCTCTGGAAGAACAGCCGGTGCTCTCAACCACTGAGCCATCTCTCCAGCCCCTAACTATTCTTTTACTAGCATTATTTTGTTCAGTATTTAAGCCAGATATCCATCAGTGGGTAGAGTGAACTTTTGCATGGGACACTGTCATAAAAACTGAGTCAAAAATGAGAGCATTTCTATTGTTTAATTTTTAAAAAGAGTATAAAAGACAACTATAAGGACATTCACCATCATATACTTTTTCATGCTGGCATAATTGAGATATAAAGTCTTATTTTCTACTGAGCTTATAGTTTCTTTAGTGACTAGGGTGTACTGTAACAGTGTGAACCCTTTCACTTGAGAATAATTGAGATGCTTTTCCTAGTGTGGCATCTCATGGTGACAAAGCCTATGTTTACTGACTCACTCGTCCTTTCTGTTTCCCGGAAGAATGCCATGATGACATTCGAGGAAGAGAAGATGCAGGTGGCGTGTGATGACTTGAAAACTACGGAAAAGCTGTGTGAAAGTGAGGAGGCCGGAGTCATCGAAACGATTAAGAATAAAATTAAGAAGAACGTAAGTGCCTGGCTCTAACTTGTGGGTGTTACCATCCCCTAAGCAGGGGTGCTGAGCTGTCTGAGAAGGGAAAAAGTTAGATAAAGGCAGAGGCAGGCAGGCAGTATGTGATGTGGCTGCCAGCTTTAGGTTCTTCCCTTGATTCCCTCGGTGATGGACTGCAATGTGGAATTGAAGATCAAATAACCCCCTTTCCTAAGCTGCTTTTAGTTAGGTTAATTTATCACAGCAGAAGTGAGAGCGGTGTAGCTCTGGGGGAGGCTCTTGAGGTGAGGGTTTCCTGTGCGTGATTAAACACACAGAGATGGTAGCTGATAGAATAATCACGTGTTGGCATGTTTCTGGAATCCAGCTGTTGACCTAAGCTTCCTGGGAGTTGCTGCCTTTGGTTATAAGCGAAGTCTCAGTAAAGTCACTGTCCGGGCTGGGGAGACAGCTCAGTTGTGAAGTGCTTGCTGTGGACACATGAGGACTTGAGCTCAATCCCCAGAACCCACAAAACAGGCCAGGCATGACGGCATGTACTTACAACCCCAGCATCGGGGAGGCACAGATGGGTCAGCCTAGCCTAACCATTCTAAAAGCAAGGTGTGGGGTGGTGAGATGCCTCACTGGGTAAAGGCTCTTGCTGCCAAATCTGACGGCCTGAGTTCAATCAGCAGGGCCCATGTGGTAGAAGGAGAGAACTGACTACCACTGGCCCTACGTGCATACAGTGGTGTACACATGTGCATGTGCACACACATAGACACATACACATAGGCATAGACACAGACACACGCAGGCTCACACACGTAGACACATCCGCACACACATGGACACAGTGGATGGCTACCGTGTCACACTTCCCATTTTACCTGGTAATAATGTTTTCTCTAACCGTAAGTTCATTCCCATGCTGTCCGAGGTCACCCCTGCACTGTGTCACTGACGTTGTGATGGCCTCACCACCTAAATGCAGCGCTGCAGGAGCTCCTCAGCCCTCTGGCGACCTGCATGGTAGATGCTGTTGCCTGAAGGACAGAGGGCACAGATGGACATTTTCTGAACCAGCGACTGCTGGGGCTGGACACGGAGCAACAGTGACCGTGATGGAGTTTGTTAAAGTTTAATAAGACGAGGGAAATGGTTTTTCACATGCACTGTTGACATACATGTAGAAATGTGTTTCTTACACCACTCTGAAACTGTGTACAGCTACTTTAGTCTGTTCTGTGTCATGGTGGTTTTTCTCATTCCGTTTAGAAACATCCTTATGACAAAGACTAGCATTAAAAATGTATTTGACTTTCTGCTTTTTTTGCTTCCATCTCTTAAATTTCGGGTATGGTTTCTGATTTAGTTAGAGGTAATTTTTGATTTCAGGATTTATTCTGATTAGGCTATGTAACCAGTTTCTCACCCTTGCATTTCAGTTACCCACTGCAAAGGATGCACCCTAATATTAGTGTTCCCTAAAGGCAGACTGTAAAATGGCCTTTCAGGATGTCTGCTGTGTGGGGTGTAATACCTTTCATGTGCATTAAAAATTTACATTGTCTGAAAAAAGATGGGTCTCTTACTAGCTTTTATTGTCATTTTTCATGTTTCTCATAAATTCCATTTCCATCACTTGCAGTATGATGCTGCATTACGGTGTTCTCTAGGACAGCAGATTGTTGACAGAGCTGGAGTGAGACCCAGGCCTCCAGGATAGCCTGCTCTTGCTTTAGAGTGGCCTCCAGGCTCCGCAGTTCCCCTGGGAGTCATCGTGTACCGTGGAGCTGTAGATGTGGACATTTGGAGGCTGTGTTTTTCTTGGTGTGATTCATGACGTTTGCTTTCTCTTCACAACACAGGTTGATGCCCGCAAATCTGCCCCCTCAATGGTTGATCGACTTCAGAGGCAAATCATTATTGCTGACTGCCAGGTCTACCTGGCTGTGCTGTCATTTGTGAAGCAAGAGCTGTCGGGTAAGTGGAGCAGTTTTAATGCTCTTGGTGTTCTGTGGACACATTTTTAATGCTGTCACTGTAAGTAGATTTGTTGCAGCTCTGTGGGTTTGGTATCCTGACTACTTGGGGAGTCAGGCAACACCTTGAACTGCTTAGGACAGCTCTGCTGACTGGAGCTGCAACGAGACAGCTCAGCCCTGGAAGGGAAGTCTTTCTGACTGCTCGGGAGAGTCAGGCCTGGAACTGCTTCAGCAGGGAAGGGTATCCTGACTGATTGGGAAAGTCAGGCTATACCTGGTGTGGTGGGGGATGGTCTCCCCACAGGATATAGCAATCCCACTTCTCTGCTGGAGAGCCGGTACAGCTGAGCTTTGCTCAGCCCCCACTTAAGGGGGCTTCCTTGCAGAGCTCTTCTTCTCCAGCCTAAGATGGTGCTTCTTTTGCTTCACTCTGCAAAAGGGGAAACCCCTGCAAAAATATAGCAATCTCCTCCAGCTCTGGAGAAAAATGTTACTTTTTCAGCTCTCTCTACCTCTGTCCACTGAGGGACATCTCAGCAAGGATCTGTTCAGCTCCTCCATGCTCTGTCCACTATGGGACATCCCAGCAAGGTTATTCTGTTCAGCTCCCCCTTGCTCTGTCCACTATGTGACATCTTAGAAAGGATCTTCTGTTCAGCTGCTCCTTGCTCTGTCCACTGTGGGATGTCTCAGCAAAGATCTTCTCTATGCCAGTGAATGAAGGTCTTCACACCCAAAACTCCTTTGAGAAAGAGATTTATTTTGGGAGGAGTCCAGGAGAGTAGCTGCCTCTACCAGGGTGTAGAGAACAGCCCACAACTGACCAGGCAGGACAGTTTATATAGGATCTCTTGGGGGCGGAGTCAACCAGTGATCGGTTAGTTTTTTTTCTGCCCCAGTTTTGTGGGGTAGGGATAGAGATGGCCCTGATTTCAGAGCCAAACTGTGTTTCTTTCACTGGCCTTTCTTGGCTTTTTGACACTACCTCTAAGGCAGGGCACATTTCTTTCACTGACTCTGATTCTAGGGGCCAAGAGTATTTCTTTGGTACCGATTTCAGAGTCAGGGCATGTTTCCTTGGTTCTGGGTTTGGGGATAAAGTGTTCATTTCTCTGGCTGAAGTTCCAGACCCAGGCTGTGTTTCTTTCCCTGGTGCTGGGCCCCAGGGCCAGGATGCTACTGTCCTGCTCTGTGATTGGTTGGTTTCACAAGTCAGTTGGCCAGGGCCAGAGATGACTCTGATCTGAGCTAAACTATGTTTTTCTCACTGGCCTTATCTGAGCCATCCTTCCCTAGTTCTGGGCTCCAGGGTCAGGGTGAGTTTCTTTAGCCAGCCCCTTTTCCCTACAGTCACTATTTCATGGACACATTTTTTTTTTTATTTTTTAAATTATACTCATGCTATTCATTAATTACACTCATGATATTAATCACATTTGTGGTATTCATAGATTACATTCGCAGTATTCATTCAATTATATATATATATATAAATTTTAAATGCCGAATGTCATTTATTGAAGGGGGCAGGAGATCTTAAATACAGGCTTACAGCACAATGGGAGGACCCCGGAGGACAGAAGTTCGCTACTGATGTTTTATTATCTTGCTTCTAATCTGTTAACGCCCATTATTCAGGATACACAGACAAGGAACTTCTCTTAAGCAGTCAGGAGGGTGGAACTTGGCAGGGAATTGGCATAGGGAGGATCTCAAGGTCAAGGTGCGCAAGCAAGGCAGCAGTTACTCAAAACTGGGGCCAGGGCCCTACAGGTCCCTCTTTTATTAATAAATGAGCTTCTGACTTGGGTTGCGTGGGACGTCAGCAGGTCACCTTACCCGTCATGGAGACGCCTGCCCAGGCCACACAGGTGCTCTGTCTTAGGTTGGTGAGCCCCCCAGGCATTACCCGTCTCTGAATACTCATTTTCATACAGGCTCAATCGTGTATGAGCTGCATAGTTAATTGTTGCCAAAGATCTCAAAGTGGCACTGGGCTTGCAATCTGTGTGTTCAATACAGAAAAGACCAACAGAGGTACTATCTCACCCATAGCCAGTGGGCTAAAGGCAACTGAGACATTTCACGGACACATTTTTTAATGCTGCTCACTATTGCATGGACACATTTTTAATGCTGTTCACTATTGCATGGACACATTTTTTAATGCTGCTCACTATTGCATGGACACATTTTTAATGCTGTTTACTATTGCATGGACACATTTTTAATGCTGTTTACTATTGCATGGACACATTTTTAATGCTGTTCACTATTCTATGGACACATTTTTAATGCTGCTCACTATTCTATGGACACAATCAGTACTATTTTTTTTAAATACATACTTGGCAGAGCTTGGGGGGCAGTGGCTACTGATTTGTTACTTAGGAAATTGAAACTGTGGGAGCTTAATGTATGCTCAGCAGCGTCATTTGGTCCTGAAGTCTGCATCACAGTCTTCAGTCTTAAGATAATTTTGTCTTTTTAGAGAAATTGCTAGTGTCTTTTATGTGGGGGCACACGATAGTGCCTTGGTCATCAAGTTGTACGTGTTTTTCTTTAAAGTAAAATCAAACTGGTTTAGATTTAGCTTCTCAGGAAATGGTTGTGAGCTCCTTCAGTGTCAAGTATATCAGGAACAGTTCCTGCTGTTCTGAGTGCCTGGCACAGCGGCTTCTGCGGGGGTTAACTAGGGTGTCACTGTCTGCCCAGCACTGGTCAGGCTTTTGCTGCTTCCCTTTCCTGAGTCGGGTGGTTCAGATGAGTCCAGCAGGGCATGCCGTGGGTCTGATTTCCTGGTGTGCTTGTGTCCTGAGTCGGGTGGTTCAGGTGAAGTCTGGCAGGGCATGCCGTGGGTCTGATTCCCGGTCAGCTTGTGTCTCTTGGATGCTGACAACAGAAACCTGCCCCTTTGACCAGACAGGATTTACATACAGGGGAAATAAGAGAAGAGAACACTAAGTGGAAA
The DNA here is from genome assembly GCA_902168325.1 of Peromyscus nudipes. Lineage (NCBI taxonomy): Eukaryota > Metazoa > Chordata > Mammalia > Rodentia > Cricetidae > Peromyscus > Peromyscus nudipes. The sequence continues at coordinate 17,086 of CABHPH010142355.1, read as the reverse complement.
TCAGTTCAAATTCATTCTCAGAAACACGTTTTCTCTCAAAATTTACATGAAGATTATTTTTCCCTGTGAAATATAATTTATACTTTTCTTTCTAGACAACTGGAAATCATTTCCTCTCCTTTTCTTCTGTGTCCGTTTCTGTCTCCTACTTGATGCTGTTTCTGTTCAGCTTCAGTTGAAAGAAAATTTAACTCTTCATTTATTTATTTCTGACTTCTAACATTTAAACTTCCAAACACATTGAAATGTGTCCTCAGAGCACATCTGCTTTTACCATTTGATCTGGTTCTTTTTTGTTGTTTTTTCTTTCCTGTGACTTTTTCTCATTACTCTCTCAACACCTGACTAACAAGGCAACTCTAACATGCTGAGAGCTCATAGTGTGTGTGAGGCAATCAAGGTGAAGTACCCCCACCCCCACCCCATCCCTCACCTCACCCCCCTACCCCTCCCCATCCCATCCCCACCCCACCTCACCCCATCCCATTCCCACCCCATCCCTCACCTCACCCCATCCCCCATCTCATACACCCCATCTCACCCCCACCCGACCTCACCTCCACCCCACCCCATCCCCACCTCATCCCACCTCACCCCCCCCCCCCCCCCCCCCCCGCCCTGCTGATCAGAACTGTGCAGTGACTGAGGGGCAGCACACCTTACCTGGAACACCGCAGTCATGACAAGTTCTTGATCGCTCGTCATTTTGCATTCTTTTTCTGATGCCCAAGAATTCTGGTGAGGAACTCATTCTAGCAGATAAGAAAACGATCTTGCCAGGAGTGGTGGTTCCTGCCTTTAATTCTAGCACTCGGGAGGCAGAGGCAGAGAGATCTCTGTGGGCTTGAGGCCAGTCTGGACTAGTTCCAGCACAGCTAGGGCTACATAAAGAGACACTGTCTCAAAAATGAAAAAGTATAAAGAAAATGTCTAAGAGAGAGGGTAACCAGGTGTGTTGGTACACAAATCCCAGCTACTTGGGGATTGACCAAGCCTGGAGGATCCCTTGAGCCCAGGAGTTCAGGACCAGCCTGGGCAGCAAAAGAGCACACCTCTCTCTGCCTCCCCCTCTCCTCTCCCCAATTTTATTTTTATTTCTGTATGTTGAGTACATGTTGAATACCCTTGGAAGCCAGCAGAAGGCATCAGAGCTGGAGTTAGAGGTGGTTTTGAGCTGCCTGACATGGGTGCTGGGTACTGAGCTCAGGTCTTTTGGAAGGCAGTACTCATTCTTAGCTGCGGGGCCATCTCTCCAGCCCCGAAATGCTGCCTCGTAGAGAACAGAAGTTAGTCATAAAGAGAAGGATCAGCAGATGCCGCGGAGGGTTTGGGTGGAAGCTACTGAAGGTTGCAGAATCGATTCCTCTGCCCTTCACTGGCCCCCTCAGCAGTTACGGAGCTCCTGAGAGTGCCAGCACTGAGTGAAGTGAGCAGGCAAGGTGTGGGTTCCTCCTACAGTGCAGACTCCGCAGACAATATCCTTTGTTTCCGATGATCCCAACTAGAAAATGGCCAGGCACTGTTATAGAAATATTGAAAAGATTCTGTTAAAAGACAGAAAAAGTCAGGTTATCACCACTGATGTTTCCACCTGGAAGAAAGATCCTCTTTAAAGAATATTTTTTAATGAAATTGAATCTACAGTACTTTGTCTCACCTCTTCTTCGGAGATGGCAGTTTTGACAGTATTCCTAAGCCTGGGTTTCAGAATGTAATTACAAATCACAGCATATGTTTATTGTGTAGATGGGCCATAGTGTACTTAAGGGGTTCTTGTGGGCATTTGTGTGTTCTTTATTGTGCATGCCTTTTCTTTTCTTTTCTTTTCTTTTTTTTTTTTTTTGTTTATTAGTGGAGTGGAACCTACTTAACTCATTAACCGTGTGGTGATGCTGGGCTTGTGCCCAGGCCTCCCTGTGTAAGTGGGTCCTTTACTGAAATGCCATCTCACAGGACACCTTTCTGGGCTTTGCTTCTCCTTCTCCTCTCGTCTGATGCTGACAAGGATGATGTTTAATCCTGCCTGTCACAGACATCTGACAGCATTCTTGGTTTTTCTGATTTATTAAATGGCATACTGAATCTCACAGGCTACCAGCCTCGGGTCATGGCTGCTTGTTTGATGAAGAGATCTGTGTTTGCGCCAAACAGTGAACAAACGCAGCCAAAATGAGCGTCACACAAATCATTTGTTTACTTGGTTGTTGGGATTGGTCCTTGCTTGTGGTCTGTTCTGCTTTTCTGGGTCTCCCTTTATAGACAGGTTGGCCTCTAATTCATCTCCTCCTGCCCTGGATTATAGGCATGTCCATCATGCCTGACATCTTAGAACGTTCTGTGTGGATCCACTTATAGAAAAAAAAAAAACCACCGGCCTCTATCTTCAGAGTCCTTCCCTCTGAGCAGTGGGCACACGCTGACCAGAGCCGTGCGTGGGGTAAATCTGACTTTTTAAGGAGCACATCACCCCATCATCTCCCTTCACGTTCCAATACGACCTTATACCTTTGTAACTACAGTCCCTTCTTTCTTTTCCTCTCTTTCTGCAGTGGGCATATAACTTGGTAATAAGAGCTTATGTTGGAAACCTACCTGTGGCACTTGCCATGGGGCTTATTTCCTTGTTCCGTTTGTGTTTGAAGACAGCCTTGTCTACTGGTTGCCGTATTCTTGCCATAGTGAATGCTCAGATAGTTTTTCTGACCTTTCCCTCCCTTTGCAGGGAGACAACCACATTCTCCTACTTTGTCACCTAGCCCTGCTGCGACTCTCTCTCCGCCCCTCAGTCTGGCAGATTGTGCCACCACCTCCTTGTAGCCCCACAGTGCCGGGGTCCCCGACTCTCCCTGACGTGCTCCCTGCTGCTGGAGCTGTCCTCCTAGGATGTGTTACACCTGTGCTTTGGACACTTACCCCGCCTGCGTCACGAGGTAGAGCCAAGTCCCTTTTGTGGTTGGCAGGTCAGAACCCGCCCCGCTCTGGCATCCTGTGTGCTCATTCCTCGGGGTTCTTTGAAACAGCCGTGGCAGCTTGTGTTCACATGCCCCCCACTAGAAACTCACTTTGCCTCCCTCTCTTGCCTGGTCAGGTGTGACCCAAGCCTTCCTCTTTCCTCATAGGCCTTGTCAGTCCTGAGAGGGGAACCTTGTGTGTGGCCAAGTGAGCAGCTGTCACGGGGATCTAGGTTGTCCTTTCTAGACCTGCTTCAGTGTCGGGCTGTGAGCTCAGGGTAGGAACTGGCTGGCCTGTGTGCTGTTTTCCTCCTTGCCCATGTGTTTCAGCATCTCCTCAGAGTCTGGCCCTGTGAGATGGCAGGCGCTGATGACCAGAGATGAAGGAGGGTGACTCTTGACCTGAGGACTCGTGGTTCCGCAGGGGAAAGGATGAGAAGCTCTAACTCGGGAAGCTCCTGTGACCAGCAGGCATGGAGCTACAGAGGTGCACCAGAACAAGTGGTTCTGGCCCAGGAGGAAGGCCGAGGGTCTCTCCTGTCTCCTGCAGTTATAAAGAATGCGCCAGGCAGGGAGGGCCTAAGTGCTGGCCTCTAATCCCAGCACTTTGGAGACTGGGGCAGAAGGATCAGACAGTCAAGGCTAGCCTAGGCCACAGTGCAAGCTGCTCAAAACAAAAACAAACAAACAAACAAAAAGTCCATCTCCTTCCCCGTGTCTCAGATGCATGTTTGGGGCACTCCCTGGCACGTGGTGACTGCACTCTGTGAATGAAAGAGGAACAGAGGGAGGGTGCTGCCACTCAGGAAGTCAGTTGCCAGAGGAGCAGTGAGTCTGTCCGAACTCCCTTATCTGTGGGTGAAGACAATGGGGAGGTGGGCTGGCCGGGGAGAACTAAGTCACCTGTTGTGCTGGAAAGACGGTCATTTGGTGAAGTGCTTGCCTCATAAGCGTGAGGACTTGAGTTCCATCCCTGGAATCCACGTGTAAAGCTGGGCATCTGGGCATGGGAACACACTCCTCCCAGCTGACATGGAGGACAGGTGGACTTCTGAGGCCCACTAGCCACCCAGTCTCATCTACTCAGCAAGCTCCAGTATGTCTCAAAGAAGGCAGACGACATTCCTGAGAAACAGTACCAAGGGTGTCTGTCCTCTGGCCTTCACATGTACATGCTCACGCACCCACACAACCATGCACCCTTCCCACAATCACTTAGATACATGCACAAACATATGCACATGTGCACCCATGCACACACACAATTAATCAGCTCTTTTCCTTCGAAGTCTGTTTCCTGGGTCTCGGGAGGATGAGCCTGACCGATCTGCACTGTGGGCTCCTAAGGCAGGTGCTCCTGCCAGACGTGGCCCCTGGTAAGTTCCTTTGCACCCTGATAAGCCTCTCGGCCGATGCAGCAATCCAAATCAGACCAAATTAGGGAAAGGCCCGGTTTAACGGGTAAAGCATTCCCGGGTGATTCCCCGGCCCTGTAGAGAGGAGACAAGAAAATGGGGATGAGAGACCAGAAGAACCACATGTCTGATTTCTGGGATGCAGCTTATATACCCTGTGGGAGTTGTCCTGAGCCTCTCTGGGGGAGGAGCTGTGTTTGGTGGGCTTTGAAGGGACAGGTTTAGGGTATAGGGTTTAGGGTATACTCTTTGGGTATAGGGGTGCCAGGGTGCCAGGGGTTGAGGTGTAGCTCCCACCCAAACATTCCAGACTCTTTGGGTATAGGGATGCCGGTTCAAGTCTGACTACTTCCTGCGGGCATGGGGCAACATGGGGAAGAAGAGTTGGGAATTGGTGAGCTCACATTCAGCAGGAGGTGTGAGTGGAGGAGCATCTGGTTAATTGTCATCCTGGAGACCTCAGGCATCTGTTTCTTGAGGAAGCAAAGAAGGCAAGTTTCTAGGAAAAATAGTTCATTAACATCTGCCCTAGCTGTACTGTAAAGATGAATGTACAGAGCAGAAGAGCAGATAGGCCCTTTAGTGGGACATCTTGGGAAACCGGAGGGTGGAGAGTCCCAGCTGCTTGACAGACCATGTATCCTGAATAGGTGCCTGCTTGAGCCTAGAGAGATGGTACCAGCATGGATGTCCCAGGAAACTGGCAGCCGAGGGGGTGGTGAGGATCACAGAATAAGGTCCTGTCCATCAGGGCTCAAGAGACTTAGGGACTAGCTGTTTGAGGAGTACTCTGTGCCTTGGGGAGAGTGGGGCAGGCTCAAGGACAGTTGGGTCTGTTGGTGTCAGGCAGGGAGATAGCTGTCAATATGTTAACAGAAAAAGGACCTCAGAATGGAAAGGTAGGGGAGGTACCCAGTCAGTGGGGGAGTTTGGGCTGGGAGGTGGTGAATGAGGAGGAAGGGCCTTCCATAAAGAAGCTCAAAGGGGCTCAAACCTGTAGGAGAGTGTGGGGTGGCCTGGAGGCGGGTAAGGGCAATGGGGAGAAGGGAGGGCCAAGATAACCTGAGTTCAATGGAGAGCTTGGTGAGCTGTTGTTTGATGAGTCCATTGGCCTTCTCAACCTTTCCTGAGGATAAAGGTGTCAACCATAGTTAGGAGGTAATGGAGTTCTTTAGGTGTGGGCATGTGAGTGAAGTCCACCTGCCAATCCTCGCCTGGTTGGTGTCCTCAAAGCTGGTGCAAAGGCTGACATATCTGGAGGGCCCCTGTGAATGGACCTGTGAAATACTCAGGAGAGTGTGGGGGCCAAGGTGAGTGTGGCCCCAAAGCGGCTGAGAACATTGTGACCAAACAGAGGTGCAGGGCAAGCAGGTATGAGCAGAAAAGAGTGTGAGAAGAATCGCCCTGCAGGAATACAGGGAAGTGTCAGGGTCTCAAGTGTGAAGTGAGGGGTCCTGTCCACCCCGTGACAGAAATTGTCGAGGGAACTGTAGGACCCAAGTGAGATGTCAAAACAGAATAGGTAGCTCCCGTGTCCAAGGGAAAGTCAACGGACTTACCTGTTACCTGCAACGTCACCCTAGGCTCCGAGAGGGCAATGGGAGTCAGCAGGTCTAGGCCATGTCCGTTCTCCGCCAGGCTTAGGAGTTCAAAGGCCTGAAGAGTCTCAGTTGCCAGTGTTGATGAGGCTGGACCTCCATGGCATGGCATACGGGATGAGCCTGCATGGGGACATTTAGATCTCCAGTGCCCAGGCTGTCGGCAGACAGAGCACGGCCTCCTGGGCGGCTGCTGGCTGCATTTCTGGTGGAGTCGACTTGGGCTGAGCTCCGGTGGGATGGAGCCTTGTGGCTGACTTCCCTTGTCCCCCTTGTGGGGGCCCTGGTGATCTCAGGGCAGCTGCTAAGGCTTGGGCTTGGAGCATATTCAGTTACAGCCTTGTCTATCGGGATGACTCAGCTGTCTTTTTGAGCATTAAAAGTATCAAATGCCATTTTCACCAATTCCTGTAGGGGAGTTTGGGGACCCTTCCTCAACCTATTTAATTTTCTAGTATCTGACGCTGACTGAGAAATGAAATGGGTGGGAGGGCAGGAGTCTGGCGAGACCGTGTATGAGACAAAACCAGGGAAGATTTGGGGACATTAGGCTAGTGTGTAAAAGGGAACCAGGATATAGGTTGAGGCATTGAGAGATGGGGGGCCCAGTGTGGGGAGGGGAGGACAGGAAGGAGGGTAAGGAGGAGGAATTTGGTCTTCGATTTTGTGGCCCCAGGGGAGGGGGTTGGGGCAGGTAGAGTTTGGGGGAAGTGGGGGAGGGGCCAGTGTCCCTGGCAGCATGATGAGAGCAGAATTTGTAGGATCCCAGTTCCCAGATAGGTGGGAATCTAGAGGCGCCATGACCCTAGCCAACAAGATCGGTGCTGTAAGACATTGGCCTCTGTAAGGAGGGCGGGAATGCAGAACCCAAAAACCGTGGACGTAGGGCAGTTCTGTCCAATTATATCAGATACCCCCAATTTGAATAGATTTTGTAAAACACTCCACAGTGGTGTTTAGGGATCAGGCTTTGAATGGCAAGTGCCGTTTCTCAAGTCTATGCTGGGGACCCGAAGCCTAGCATAATGCGCCCAGTGTGGTAAGTCTTGGGTCAAAATTGGGTGGGAAATTCCCTTCCACAGAACGTCTTCTGGAGAATGGGTCCCACAGAATAAAAGCAGCCCTTGGCTCTGGAACAGCTCAGGTTGGAGCAAAGACAGCCTTTTGCTCTGGAACGGGTCAGGGGCCTGGAGCAACTGTGTCTTTGGCACGACACCCTGAAAAACGAAGAGGCCCTGGGCCTCCTAGGCAATGACTTGGGAAGGAAACTTAACCATCTGGGAGCTGATCTCAATCTGGTGGAGAGCAGGTGTGGGGGAGAGGGGTGTTTTCCCACCACGCGGCCTTAGGCCAGTGGGGAAAAAATCAGCCCCCTTCCCCCCCCCCCCCCCGCCCCTCGGTAGGACCTCCAGATAATAAATTTCTTGTACCCTGATAGGCTTCTCCACTGATGCAGCAATCCAAATCAGACCAAATTAGGAAAAGGCCCAGGTTTAATGGGTAAAGCGTTCCTGGGTGATTCCCCAGCCCGCAGAGAGGAGATGATGGAGAGACCAGAAGAGCCATGTGTCTGTTTTCTGGGATGCAGCTTATATACCCTGTGGGAATAGTCTTGAGCCTCTCTGGGGGAGGAGCTGTGTTTGGCGGGCTTTGAGGGGCGGGTTTAGGGAAAGAGATAGGGGAGGGGATTTGAGGTGGGCTTCCACCAGAACAGTCCCTATGGAAAATGACAAGACTCCTCCAAAGGTCAATGTGGTATAACTGGATGCTTTCATTTTCTAAGAGGTCACCCTTTCTAGGAAGGATTTCCACTCCCGTGTGTGGCAGGGCTTCCTGACCCCCCTCACAGGGTAGGCCAAATGGCCTGTGGTTTCCTGCCTCTTTCCGCCTTCTCAGGCCCAGAGAGATCACAGCAGCTGAGTGATTTATATCTGCCCTTTGAGGAGCCGGCAGAAGGTCATGCCTCGTGGGCCCTGAAGGCTGTGTTCTGCTGGACAGAAGGAACGTGCTCTTTGGAAGCATTGCTGAGTTATAGTTAGCCCTGCCTTTCCCCCAGGCAGAGCCTCTCTCCTGCAGAGTTGGGTGCAGAGCCAGCTGCACCCTCCGCTGCATAATCTGCACAGCCGCAGGGGAAGTCCTGGAGAGCCCGTTCCAAAGCAAGCTGCTCGCAGTGGATTTCTTTCTGTGTGTAGTTTTGTTTGCATGCAGTTGGCTTTCTAGTCTTGAGTAGTCCAACAAGCTCTTGGATTTTAATTTTACTGACTCCAGTTAAAGCTTCCGGAGTGTGTGTGTGTCACAGTACACTTTATCCTCACAGACGTTGAGACCAATGTGCTATCTTAGGCATGAAATTCACTGTATTTTTATTTGATAAGAATGGGGTTTTCACTTTGTGGCACTCGGTTTTCCTTTACTGACTGAGTTCTATGCAGATAGGAATTGACGGATTTTTTTCTGTTGGTTACTGTTGCTGCTTGTTTTTTTTTCTCGGTCCTCTGCTGGGATCTAGATTGTTAAACTTCATTTTCCCAAGTTTGGACATTGCCCATGTTTCTTTAGCTGTCCAGCTAAACCCTCAGCTGGCCTTGATTGGCTGCCGTGCCCTTGCCCCGCCTCTGTCTTGTCCCTCGGCTGCCCTTGATTGGCTGCCGTGCCCTTACCCCGCCTCTGTCACCTGTCATCTCTTCCTCAATGCTGCTTCCTCCTAAATCAAGATTCTACTTCCTTTAATAAGGAAAACACAGGATAAATGGAGCCAAGTTTTCCTTCTCAATCCCAGATAAGGATGGAGGGAGAGAGGAGGAAGACTTTTAGGTACTTGTTTTCTGGGAAAAAAATGAATGTTGAGAAAGTCAAAAGGAGAATTTCACTCCTAAGCTCAGGGTTTGTTTATGTGGGGGCCAAGAACATCATCTGTGCAGCTCCTGAAGAAGAGATTCTAGAACACGTTTATTCCTCCTGGGTTTACCTAGTCGATGTCTGAGATGGAGTGTCCGTGCAGTAACTTCTGTCCAGTTCAACTAAATATGATGTCTCAATAAAATCTTAGATTCATAATAAGAAATGTAGCCAGGCTTTGAGTATTTGCATTTGTTATTACGTTTATTTATTTTGTTTATGCAAGGGATGGGGAAATGCATGTCCCAAGTGTCTGTGGGGATCAGAGGACAGCTTGCAGGGATCAGTTCTCTCCTTCTACCATATGGGTCCCTGGGATCAAATTTGGGTCATCCGGCTCAGGGCAGGTACCCTTATTTCTGAGCCATCATACTGGTCCAGGCTACTTAGTCTTCCTTTTTTATTCTCACCCTGGACAAAGACTCCAGAACATTCACCACTCAGAATGTTCATTGTGATTCCATAGGAAATACAGACATCCGTTGTTGGGAAATTGGTATGCTTAAGTATATTGTATTATATTGGCTAGAACACCCCTGCAAAATACCCACAGGATTCAGGGCACAATCTCAATGTATGGTTCATGACAACAGGATGTGGGGTGGAATCAGCAAAGTGGAGGATGTCTGGGGCAAAGTCTAGATGAGACCAAGCACAGGTTCCCAAGGGTGCTGTTCTCCAGAGGAGTCACATGCTTTCCTCAGCAATGGTTGAAGACACAAAAGAAGCATTACCATGAGGGCATCTCCTTCAGACCCCAGGCCCAGCTTTATTACAGGGGGCCAGTTCTGTAGGCATCCCCTGCCTCACACATTCCCACATTCCAGACTTTCAGGCAAAACCAGGTGTCCCCAGAGCCAAGTCTTCTGAAATCTGAGCTTTCCGCCTAGCCAGGGACACACATGGCAGACAGGCCTTTAGAGGGACAGCAGGCAGGACCACTGGGTTCATTCTTTTCTGCATGTACTAACGAGGACTAGGGGGGCCCAGCCCCTCGATAGTCCTCCCCCAGGGTCCGGGAAGAATCTACAACCAGCTGATAATTAATATTCAATGAAAAGAAATGAATCTATGTACACGAAACTCCTTAGTCCATACACTTTATTCTTCTGAGTCAGTTCTCTCTCTACACAGCTTATTCTGCTCTCATGCCTAGCTCCTTTCCTGCCTGATTTCTCTCTACATTTATCTGCTGACCCCTCTAAGTTCTAACTTAATTCTCTCATCTTAGTTCTGCCCCATCTAGGTTCTCATCCATCTAGTTCTTTCCCATATCAGCTCCTCTCCCATCTCCTTCTCTCTCATCCTGTTCTTCCCCATCTGGCTCTTCCTCATCTTCCATCTCATTCCTCTAGTCCTCTCCTTTAGCCCTTCAATCCAGTTCTTCCCATCTAGTCTGTTCCTCTCCAGTTCTTACCCAGCTAGTTCTTCTGTTCTCTTGTCTCTTCTCTGTCTCGTCTTCAAGTTCTCTCGTCAAAAATCCTCCTCTCTCTCCTTCTACCTCTCAGTTCTCTGACTCTCTCAGTTCTCCCTAAGTCTCTCAGGAATCCAGTTATAAACCCAAGCAATAGCAATCATCTCTCAGAGCAAGATCACCAGGGTTGAATTCTTACAGGGTCTTAAAGGCAGGTAAGAATTTTCCTCAGGCAGTGACCACCAGGCTTTCTTTTATAACCCAAAAGGGGAGTGGTAAAGGAGGAAGTCAATAGAGAGCTAATGATCAGTTAATATATCAAGAAGGGAATTTATGTGCTCAGTCTACATTCCTAGAAGTAGTTAAGTAAGAAATTAGGAGTCTATTAGTAAGGCTGTAAGTAAGGAGGGTCTCACCCTAAATTATACAAGAAATAAAGCTATCCTCCTGACCTAGGAGACAGGTGTTGTTTTGTTTGGCCTTGGATGCTTAAGTCTGTTCTTAGAGAATACAGAGGTATGTCTGATAAGATACTTTCATCTCTCTGAGAATGGTCCTGGCCAGATGCTGCCAATGATGATAATTACAGGAAGGCTTGAACTGGGGTTCTGGCTGTGCGTAGCTGTCAGCTATATATATGTATATATCTGAATATTCCTTTAGTAGAGGGGAAATGGTGCCCAATACATGATGGAGAAGCTACAATAGCACACGAGAGACTCATAGCAGGAAACAACTCTAATCAAAAGCCAAATATCACCAAGGCTCCTTGAGCCTCAGCTTGACCTCTGGAAGGCCCTTGGCTTCTTCTGGGTATTAGCTTTGTCATAATCAGCTGGAATCCTACGCTATATATTTTTGCGGCTTGTGGCATTGTACTATATCCTAGCTCCCTTTCAGTTCCAGTGGTGTAGTTAATGAATCTGATTTTATTTGATACCATATATTTCTGAAATTGCGTGTTTCTGAAGTGCATTTCCGCTGTTATCAGGCCCTGCTAGCCTGTGTCAGGTCATGGGTTCCATTTGTTCACAGAGGGCAGAGCAGTAACGTCCTGTCAATACTGGGGCAGGCTAGGCCGGTAAGCTTGTCTGTTGTCTCAAGAGAACTTGGTTCTGAAAATTCCCGCCAGGAAGCCTCTCCTCCAAACATGAAGATGCTCTCAGACCACCACAGATAAACCTACCCCCGATTTGGAGGTAGAAATGTGCTCAGAGGCAACATGGACAGCAGGAAGCTGAGGGCCTGTGGAGAGGGACCAAAGGGCCATGGAGTGTGACTCTGTCTCACCTTCCACCTTGGAAGTCTTGTTTGTGGGATGTTTTCTCGAGGGTTCTGCTAAGGACCAGCTTGGTCTTTGCCCTCCTCTTCACTGTCGATGTCCCAGTCTGGGACAGTGTGTGAACACCAGCCTTTGCCATAGAGCAAATGAAAACCACCCTTAATACACAGTAAGCATCAGACGGAGGTATCGTGGGGATTCTTCACATGTGTCTGCATTTAACATGAGTGACTTTTTTGGACACTGCATTGGCATTTTGATCTAGTAAGTGTGAATTAACCATTCTGTTTGCTTGTTAATACTTTTTGGCAAAACACCTTGCTCAGTGGATGGGTACAAATTTAGCCGTGGATCAGACTGAGAACTCTTCTTTGAGGAATGAAAATACAGGGGAGAGACAGACAGGGGTGTGAGAAAAGTCTGCCAGGAAACATCACAGTGGCTCCAGGAGGCAGTGGGGGTTCCACAGAAACTGGGGGGAAATCGGGTTTAGATGGGCTTCTCTCCTGCCTCCTTCCCTCCTCCTTCTCTTTCTCCCTCTCCCTTCCTTCAGCCTGTTCCCCCTTTTCTTCCATCCTTTCCTTCACTTCTTCCTCCCCCTTCCCCCTCCCTCCCCCTTCCTACCCTTCCTTCCCTCCTTCCCCTTCCTTCCCTCCACCCTTCTTTTCCCTCTCTTCTTCCCCCTTCTTATTCCTTCCTCTCTGCTTCCCTCCCTTCTTTCCCCCTCTCTCCCTTCTCTTCCTACATATTCCCCCCTCCCTCCCTGCCCCTCTCTCCCCTCCCCTCCCTCCCTCCCCTCTCTCCCTTTATGGGAAGAGTTGGATAGCAGCTGTAACAGACCGAGCCTGCACACTTCTTCCGTGTGGTTGTACCCTGGGCTGAGAGAACACTGACTGTAAATAGGAGATGGGTAAGCCCCGTGAGGCAGGTGCAGTACCGTGACAGCTAATCAATGTGTTTTCAGCTGTTTGCTTTTCTTTTCTCTTTCCAGGTTCTAACTGCCCTGTATCATTATAGGAATGCAGACACTGTTGCTGGGTTTTAAACCCCTCTCTCCCCTTCTCTTCACAGCCTACATAAAAGGTGGGTGGATCCTTAGGAAAGCCTGGAAGATTTACAATAAGTGCTATGTGGACATCAACGCCCTTCAGGAACTGTATCAGAAGAAGCTAACGGAAGAGCCCTTATCTTCTGATGCAGCAAATGATAATCACATGGTGGCTGAAGGGGTGACTGAGGAGTCCCTAAACAGACTGAAAGGTGCTGTTAGCTTTGGATATGGCCTTTTTCACCTTTGCATATCCATGGTGCCCCCAAACCTGCTCAAAATCATCAACCTGCTGGGGTTTCCTGGAGACCGCCTACAGGGCCTTTCTTCACTGACGTATGCAAGCGAAAGTAAGGACATGAAGGCCCCTTTAGCTACGTGAGTAGCTATATTGCAATGCTTTGGTAGATAATATAGTATTGAAAGTAAGTAAACCGCAGTGAGGATTGAAACTTCAGGAAAATGCTGGTTGGTGGATAAGGATGCTGTGCCTGTCATGAAATGTCAAGGAGTGTGTTCTGTGCTGTGGTGACATGATCCTGTTAGTTGGAGAGCTGGGACACTACACTGCTTGTTAAGTCCCCTGAATCCTCTATGTGTTATTTCCTTATTTTCATGTGTGTGCATGTGCATGTTTATGCACACACACATGTGTGTGTGTGTTTGTATATGTGGGGGCACACATGCACAGTATGTGGAGATGAAAGAGCAACATGGGTGTCTCCCTCCGAGACAGGCTCCTTTGAGATGGCCTCTCTCATTGGTCAGAGCTGACCAAGTATTCTAGGCTGACTAGCCCAGGGATCCACTTGCCTGCACCTCCCCAGCACTGAAATTACAAGCATGTCCTCCCAGGTCCATCTTTTCCTGTGGGTTTGGGGATGGAGCTTAGGCCCTCATTCTTGGGAGGTAAGCACTCTCTCAGTCGAGCTGTTTCCCGGCCAGTGTAGTCGGTTGTTTTTTACTCTTTGGGGGCCTGCCACCCAGCTCCCAAATAAATACATGGAGACTTATTTCTACTCATGAATGCCCGGCCTTAGCTTGGCTTGTTTCTAGCCAGCTTTTCTTAACTAATTGTCCCATCTACCTTTTGCCTCTGGGCTTTTCCCTATCTCTATTCTGTATTTCTTTCTTTCCTTCTGACTCAGTGGCTGGTTATGTAACTGGCTGGCTGTGTGGCTGGCCCCTGGCATCCTCCTCTCCTCCTCTTCTCACTCCTCCCCGTCTTCTTCTTCTCCTATTTATTCTCTTTGCCTGCCAGCCCCGCCTGTCCTTTCTCCTGCCTCGCTATTGGCCGTTCAGCTCTTTATTAGACCATCAGGTGTTTTAGACAGGCACAGTAACACAGCTTCACAGAGTTACACTAATGCAGCATGAAAGAATGCAACACATCTTTGCATCATTAAACAATATTCCACAGCATAAACGAATCTAACACACCTTAAACTAACATTCCACAACAGGCCAGCCCAAGTTATGAGTTGACCTATCATCCAGCCTCCAATGATTTTATAAGGAATTTTGTGCTTTACTACAGTCTCTCAGATGCACACTTCTGATTTTATTTGAATTTATAAGATCAAATTTTGTGTGACTCTGAAATTTTTGTCCTTGCAAAGAATACAAATGTCGGGTAACTTCCTTGATGACTAGTTAGTTGGTGTAGCATATATAGTTTGGATATCCCCCAATAACCCATTAAATTGAGCCATATTAAAATTAAAATGATTAAAATGCTCAAAAGGGATATGGTTTTAAAATTCACTCTGGGGGCTGGAGAGATGACGGCTCAGCAGTTAAGAGCACTTGTTGCTCTTACAGAGGATTTGGGTTTGGTTCCTGTCACCCACACGGCAGCTCACAACCCTCTGTGGCTCCAGGACCAGGAGGTCTGATGTCCTCTCCTGGCCTCTGTGGGCACTACACACATGTAGTGCTCTTACTGTGCACGCAGACAAAACACACCCATACACATAAAAAGAAACAAAGCTTTAAAATTGCTGTCTGGAAAACAAGCACTCTCCTCAGTCTGAGCTGCCTGACAGATCCTGGGTCTGTTTCCTGATGTGACACCATCTCGGCAGAAATTTCTCCTTACTCTATGATGTCATACAAGACCTCAGTGAGATGCACATGTTAGCCTTGAAGGGTTAAAAGTGATGTGAAAATCATGGAAAAAAGCTTTACCCTGTCACAGTCACTAAATTGAACAAACAGTGGCCCTTTACTAAATAGTGTTAACGGGCTTGTAACTTGTGGACATTTCTTGCTTATGGCTTAGTGTTGTTTTGTGTTTATCTCTGAAAAAGGGATTGGAATTAATTTGGCAATTAGTATGTTTTGCATAGGGGCTTAGATTTACCAGTGCACTAGACATAAGGTTCACATGAAAACATTTGATGTGCTGGTTAAATGCTTGTATATGTTCATCAAAGCAGATCTCTGTGATTATACTCTCTATGTGCCTAGTCTAATTTAACTAACTCGAACTTGGAGAATTTTAAATAATTTATGTTTTTATATTGTTTAACATCTTCTGAGGCTGGGAAAGGGGCCTTTAATCTGTTTCTCTCAGTTACTTTAATGCTTATATATAATTTGCACTTATATATAATTTGCAACTGTGGATTCTACATTTAAGTCTAGAGTCTGTGGCTTACACCATAATCATATGTGCGTATTTTTAAGGTAGGTGTAGGATCTCACTGTGTAGCCCTCCTATATAAAACAGGCTGGTCTCGAACACACAGAAATCCGCCTGTCTCTGCCTCCCAAGTGCTGGGATTAAAGGAGTGTGCCACCACAGCTGGCCTGTACCCTGACTTATGAACACACAGTTTTTACTTCTACAAAATGTAAAGGCTTTTATTACAAAGAGACAAGAAATTGATGGTGACTGTCTCCAATGTGTGCACAGGATGAGTGAGGTGTAGAATCCAGATGCTTCTGTTAGTAACGACGAAGCTTGAAGCTTCAGGACAGCCACGTGCTTCCGGGGTTTTCCTTCTTGTCACATGCGTAGGGGACTATTGACTGACATCTGATGCTAAAGGAGCAGTTTTCCAGACACTGACAGAAGTAGAGATGGGGAAGCACTCTGATTGTACTTTTTGGAATATCACACGCATAGCAAGATTTTATTGAGGAAAGTCGGTTTTGGAAGAGCACATGCTGATTTTTATTTTGAAAACAGAGCATCTCAGTGAACCCTGGCTCGTGGTCTCTCTCTCCCTGTCTGCCTGCAGATTAGCTTTGCTGTGGTACCACACTGTGGTTCGCCCATTCTTTGCCTTGGATGGCAGTGATAACCAAGCAGGCCTGGATGAAGCCAAGGAAATTCTTCTCAAAAAGGAAGCTGCTTACCCGAACTCTTCTCTCTTCATGTTTTTCAAGGGGCGGATCCAGCGATTAGAGGTATGGCACCTTCCCCAGCTTCTTAAGTAAACTTCTGATAACATGTCTCTGATTTCTGCTCAAGGGCTGCTGTGGATGTGCCAGGATGCCATGGGCCCAGGAACATCGTCTCCTGGTGCCTTTTGTTATGTCAGGCCTGAGGAGGACCCGCTCAGGAGCCTGGGATATTAGTCAGTTACCTTTTGTTCAGGGGACGAGGCAAAGCTGGGACAAGAGACTTCAGTAATGAGAGTGAGTGGCATTCTTAAGCTTAAGGTACAAGGGTACTGTGAAGTCACTTAGGTAAAGGACGCAAAATATAACCCTTTCCTCCTCTGAGTTAGTAATGATCTTACCTATTGGTTGGTTTATGCAATGAAATCGTCAGCTTTGAGATGAACGTTGCTTTTCTCACATGTTCATCCACTCAGTTTCTGTATGTACGTGCCAAGTGCTCTTCTCATGTGGTCCAGTCCCACCCTCAGAGTCAGCCTGAGCGTAGACACAGAACTGTCACCGTCAGGCCACAGAAAAGGGAAACGGACCCACGAGGGCTTCTGTCTGATAATTCCTGAGATTTCCCACACGTGAGCTCAGGCTCTCTCTCCAGTCCCAGACCACGCCCTGGCTGTGTAGGGCCCACTTCTCTGTATCTTTTGTCTTGTTCAGGAGCGTGAGGGTTTGGGGGAAATGGAGAGGTTGCAGACATCTGATGAAGGTGGATGCTCTCTCACTGCAGAACCCCGCATTTTCTTACCAGTAGTTGTCAATACACCAACTGGAAGCTTTGACACTCTTTGCCCTCCAGCTAGGAGTCCCCCCATCTGTCAGAAGTCAGCCCCAGGCAACCCCAGGCAGATGGTGGGGGATTGTCTGCTGAGCATTGCTTTCTGGGCATGAGGTGGGTTTGGTTTTTTCCTTTCGCTTCTGTCGTTTAGGGCTGGGTTTGGTGGTGTGTAGTGTCATACAGAAACCGTATGTAATCATCGTTCTTCTGCACTGGCTCATGCAATGGCTCTGAACCCTGGACACTGAAACAGCCTCTGACTCTGGCTCTCCCTGTATTGAGGATATTCGCAGCTTTGTA
>CABHPH010142354.1:0-16301 GCA_902168325.1 Peromyscus nudipes | reverse complement strand
TGGATGTGAAGAGCAAGAGAGCGAGCAAGGGAGGGAGGGAGGGAGCAAGTGAGTGAGTGAGTGATGTTGAAGAGAAATACAAGTTATGAGTGAATAAGTATAGCAGAATAGAGAGAAGAAATGTGTGTAGAGGAGAGCTGTGAAAAGAGAGAAATATAGAAGAAAGATATATGCTGTGTGGAGACAGAGAGATTTTCCAAAAGAGATTTTTTAAGATGAAGTTAAAGAGAAAGTTACCATCAGAAAGCGTTATTACCCCTCAGATAGAAAAGTCCAGTCCTCACCTCATTCATGGATTTTTTTTTTTTGCATACTCTGGATGCAGCCTTGGAGCAGGACCTCCCAAAGGCAGCTGATAGCCAGAGAGACAAATGGTAAAGACAACAAGGAGTAGCCAATGCACAGCCTTAAACCAGGGGATCCTGTGTCTTCTCACAGGGATCCTGAACACTGGAATTAGGGTCATGTCCAACCTTTCCTAACTGCCCTATTCATAAGGTGCCATAAAGAGACTTACTTCTGGAGGGGATAAATCCAGGTGACTTTCTGTAACTTCCATTTAGGGGAGATGGTGGGAACCTCTGGGATAGTAGGAGCAGAAGTATGAGAAGTTCCTGGGGCCCTAAAATGTCTTAGGGTGCAAAACCCCTAGGAACTGTTTCTTTTCCATTCTATCACCCCAAGATGCCCTTGATGCCCTGGCATCTGTTTCTGGGGAATCTCACTGGAGCCTTCAGAAATGTTGCAAGGTAAAGCCTATCAGAGAATATCACATGCACCTCTTAAAGCCATATTGAAAAACTCTATTTCTAGCCTGTAGCTGCACAGGAAACTTGCCCAAAGTCCCAGCTCTTTGTCTTTTATGCACAGAAAGGCATCCTGGTTGTCACACTTCAGTTAACAATAGGCAGAACCACAGAAGCCAAAAGGCAAGATTAGTGCATGGTTTGTACATTTAGGGATGCTTTGCTCAGGAACCATTGACTTAGCTTTTGTTCAGGTTTTGAGAGGTAGCCTAGGTCTTTCCTTCTGTTTTGGCAGGAGTTGCCGCCTTCGTGCTGGCTTTCAAGTCCTGAATGGGGCTTCTAACATGGTGTCAGTTATGCTAAGCTTAGTCTGGGGCCTCTTACAACCTTAACTCACAAACCTTAAATAAGGGTTTATTTTATGATGCCATATAAATATTCAATCAAATATACCTGAATACTGGTATGAAGGTATTCTGAAGATAAAGCAAGTTTTTATAATCCATAGGCATGAGTAGAGCAGATCACAGTCCACAATGTGAGCGGGTCTCATCCAATCTTCTGCAGGTCTTTAAATAAAGCTGAAGTCTTCAGAGGAAGAAGGATTCCTACAAGACAATCTTAAGACAGGAAATTCAGTAGCAACTTCTTCCTAAGTCTCCAATCTGTGAGTGATAGCCTTTCCTTCAGAATTAAATTATCAGAGCCAACTACACACTCATATCTGAACAATAATAGCATCTCATGATCCCATGTTTGGGGTTCCCTCCTTTCAAAATCCTCTATTCAAGATCCTTTGTAATTCCTCTTCTTCTCAATACAGCATTAGTTAATTAATTAATTCTGTAATTCCTCTCAGCCCAGGTCAAGGTCCTCTTTTATAGACTCCACTCCATCCACAAAGGACTTTACCTACAAACACACTTCATCACCACCCACATATTGCTGACTCCAGCCCAGATTTCTCTGAGGTCCAGATTCATGTAGCTAGGTGCTCTTCAGAAAGCTCTTACCTATATACTCAGATACCATGATCTTAGCATGTCAGGGAAGAAGATCTTGTCCTATAGGAACAAGGGGGACAATGTTCACAAGAGGCTGCTCAAATTTTCTTTTCATCCTTTACCGAGCTTGTTTCTCTATTCAACAATGTAATCTGCAAGTCAGCAAAGTCCTTCTCTAACTTGAATTCTGCCCCTTGAGAAGTTGGCCATTCCTGTGACTTCAGATCACAGAGAACCACATCAGATCCAAGGGCAAATAGAGAGTGAACAACAAATACAGTCCTCTTCAGTACCTCCACCAGGCCATGTTGGTCTTTGATAAATGTAGGGTTTCAAATATGTCTCAGTGACTGCACTAGATGTCCCTCTAGCTTCTCTACTCTGCTTATGGAGATAAAAAAGGATTTTGCATCTATTCATCCCCATGCCATTTTTATTTTTACCCTTGGCATCTTACAAGTTGGTTAGGCTCCACTAGACATAATCTTTGCTAACCCACCATGCAGAATATCATTCTGACAAATGAGCAGTATCTTTTGATATTTGCCTGTGTCTTATTAGTCATCCAATGGAACTCAAGACAAAGCTCAAACATAATTGCTAAAGGTTCTCCTTGCTCTGACATTCTCTGAGCCAGCAATTGTTCCAAATCTTCCGATCCCAATTACCTCTAGGAGTTTACAATGTGCTACATTCAGATACATGTTTTTAATCTGGAGCATTAATGTCTGGAGACACATTAGTAACAAAGCACCTCTAGTAAATGGAAACCAAGAGTGTGTGAGCTTTGAAATACTTCAGCAACAGTCTAATAGCCCAGTGTACCTCCCTTAGTGTTCTGCCTTTGAATATGATCTATCAGCTTAAATACGGTGTATCTGCTTCTCTATCTCCTTATTGCCTTCAGCTCTTCTTTTCCAAAGCCTCTACATTTTTAAGGAACAAAGGCTGTGCATGATAGTGAGTACATGAAGATATGCAATTATCTGTTCTGGACAGATGAGGAAGCCTGATTAGAAGAGGTAACAGCAATGATGAATACCTGCTGAGTCTCAGATAGGAAGCTCAAGACTGATCAAGGGCACCACTATAAAGATCAAGTCTTTATTTTCATGCTTTTGGACTACCTACCTTCTTAGCTGGTGAAGATGAACAACACTGATATTAGTTTTCAGTTTCCACCCATCTGTATCTAAGAGAAAAAATGGAAAAAAGCAATTTTTATCCAACTACAGATTTTGAGTCATTTTTTTTCTCCAAGGAAATGTCCTAGGAATATTATAAAATTCAATCCATGAATTTAAAACAATAGCTTTGCAGTTAGCTTTGAAATCCAAACTCCAAAACACCTGGTCTGCAGTATGCTGTTTCTTTGAGCACACTATAGACTCAGAGAATGGCTGATGTACTGAAGTTTACCATTGGTTTTTCAATTTAATGATGACTATGTTAGCTGATTTTCTAATGGATGTGACAAAATCATTGTAAAAAGCAACATCAGGAAGGAAGGATACAGTTCCATCCTAGTGGGGAAGACATGGCATCGGGCTGGTCATATTGCATCCACAATCAGGGTTTAGAAAAGAGAGATGAAGGCTGGTGCCCTGCTCAATTTCTTTTTTATTCAATCTTGGACTCATGTCCCCACAAAGCTCAGGAATAATTGCAAAAAAAGGGGTGGGGGGTGGAATGGTTGTAAGAACCAGAGGTAGTGAATGTCTAGAGTAAACCAGTATTTACTGGACATAACAGAGCCACTGTACACCTAAATACTTAAAATGTCCATACTACCAAATGAGATCTACATATTCAATGTAATACACATTAAAATTCTAATAACATTGTTCACAGGAATACAGGGCTAAAAATCTAAAATTCTTATGCAAGTATAAAATATCCAAGACAAAGGAATTCTGAGAACAAAGAGCAATGTTCTAGGTACTACTATAAGTAACTTTAAATTATACTGCAGAGGCACAGTACCAAGTATTTCAAGAACAGACATGCAGACAAATACAGTAGAATAGATCAGAGGACCAGAAATAAACTGTGACAACTACAGCCATATGATTTTTAATAATTGTGTGTGCCAAAAATGAAAACATTAAAGAAAAACAACTTCTTTTTCAGGTGGTTCTGGAACACTGGATATACATAAGGTTGTGTGTGTGTGTGTGTGTGCGTGTGTGTGTGTGTGTGTGTGTGTGTGTGTGTGTGTGTGTGTGTGTGTGATTAGGTACTTATCTCTCACTATGTACAACAATCAATTCAAAACTTAATTGGTCCTTAAGGTCAGATTTGAATCTTTAAAATCACTAGAAGAAAACATACAGGAAACCTCCATGATGTAGGCACAGGCAGTGGCTTTCTGAATGGCTCCCACAGCTCAGGAAACAGTAAAATAAATTGACAAATAAGATTATATAAAAACTAGACATCCTCTCCAGCAAAGGAAGAAATAGAATGGGAGAAAATCTTTGCCAGCCAGTTATCTGGCAGAGCATTAATGTTCAGAATGCGTAAGAAACTCAAAATATTAAACACCAAAACAACAAATCTAAATAAAAAACGGGCAACACAGATTCAGTTAAATTGTGCCAATAGCTGATATTACATAACAAATGTTTAACATTTTTAGCAAATCAAAACCACATTGAGTTTCCATCCCACCTGCCAGGATGGTTATTATCAAGAAACAAATAATAAATGTTGATGAGAATTTAGGAATTAAGGAAACCTTATACCCTGTTGTTGCAGACAAAAGACTCACAAGTGCTATGGAAATCAGTATGGACAGTCTTCAAAAATATAAATGAAAGTACAATTAATCCAACTACACAGCTCCTGTGTATGTGGCTAAAAGAATCTGAACATACCATAGAGATAACTGCACATCCATGTTTATTGCTGCACTAGTAACAATAACCAAGAAATGAGACCAGCCTAGATATCCATCAACAAAGGAATGGATAAAGAAAAAGTGTCATGACCACACAATGAAATCTTATTCCCTCATGAAGAAGAATGAAACCACATCATGAGCAGGAAAAAGGAATTAGACCGGGCATCAACATCTTAGAATATAAGTCGCTGGGCAGTGATGACACATGCCTTAAATCCCAGCACTCAGGAGGCAGAGGCAGGTGGATCTCTGAGTTCAAGGCCAGCCTGGTCTACAGAGTGAGTTCCAGGACAGCCAGAGCTACACAGAGAAACCTGTCTCTGAGGGGGAAAAAAGATTGTAAGCTAGACTCAGAATGACAATGTTGCATGTTCTCTCCTATGTGGGATTCAGGGGCAAAAGTTCTAGGAAATAGAATGGAAACTATTAGAGAAGAGGAAGGAAATTGTGGTCAAATCTGCAGGAGAATAAGGAAGTGGGTATTATTGAGGCATGCTATGTGCATGTACGAAAATATTACAATGAAATATTTTGTTTTTTTACAATTAGTACACACTAATAAACATATTTTCTAAGTACTTTGAGTGGTTCATACCCACACTAAATTTAAAAGAACCACTGATTTAAAACATTGACCATCTTTTTGGGCTTGTATATTATATGTCTATAGTGGTATATTATGCAATTCAAATAATAGAAAAAACAGAGAAGTACTGTCCAGATAAAGAGTGTTGATATCCACCAATGGATTAAATACTAAGAACATACAGATTCAGGAAAATGTGTAGTACCATGCTTAGCCAAACACTAGATGCAATAAAGGTATTAGTCATTCATTCACTTATCAATAAATGTTTGCTAAGCTTACATCAATGCCAGGTACTGCTACGACCCCTTCTCTCACAAGCCTGGGAATGATGGCCTGATAAGAGCCAGAGGATCTTCAGAGCAGCTGGAGGCCAGGTTCTTTGTTGCAGAACACTCTCATGTGCTCAGAAATGCTCAAGAGATTGAACAGAGCCCAGTAAAAGTGACTATAAGCATATCCCAGGTTGTAGATTGCCCATCTTCTGAGACTGGTGAATCCCATTTGTATTTAATTCTGCTGCAGTGGTTCAGAAACAACCAAGTATCAATAATGTAAAGTGACAGGCAATTCCAGGAAAATAAAATGTTTATTATCCCTCAACACTTTCTCTACTCTTATGATACATGAAGTGACTACAATCTATGAGGCACAGACACACTCTTGGTTAATGGAGATTTTCACAGAGGCCAGCTTCTCAAGCCTCTAAGCAATAAGAGATTAAGACAGCCTGAGTGGAACCATAGTTACAAATGACTTTCAGCATAAAAGTAACACTGAATTCTTAGAAAGGAGGCTTTTCTGAGGTAGAGAGTTCAGTTCTCCCTTGTATCATGGTGGCCCTAAAGAGAGAGAAAGGGTGGAGGGAGAGAGGAGAGAGCACTCAAGGAAGGCATGGTCCAGAAGACCTTAGTACAGATACGAAGGAAGAAAGGTAAACAAAGAAAAGGGCATAGCAGGTAACTATGGGCAGAGTTAGAGAGGAGCAGGTAGCAGAGCTCAGGTAGACAGATCACACTGACACCTGAACTTACTGCCCTACTCCAACCCCCTCACTCTTATAGAAGGGACAGTAAATCCCACAAGATTCAGTCTTAGGTTTTCCATAGATAGCACTGTGGATTTGAAAAGTCTTCTAGCCACACTGAAAATACTCACCATCTACTTTGTAAACAATTTTCATTCATAAAATCATGTCAGGTAGTGCATGTGGCCAGGGGAAAATGAGAACACTTCCCTTGTAATGGTACGGAAGAGATGATGAGAAGTGATTTTTTTTATAAATTGACTAGCTGATCCTAAAATTTACATGGACTCAAATGAGCCTAAAGAGTCTTGAAAAAGGACAAAGTCGAAGTATTCACACTTCTCAGCTTCAAAACTTGCTACAATTCTACACTAATCAAGATTTCCATTGCTGGCGTAAAGGTGGACATAAAGATCAATAGTATAAAATAGAATGGACGGGCATTGGTGGCGCACGCCTTTAATCCCAGCACTCGGGAGGTAGAGGCAGGTAGATCTCTGTGAATTCGAGGCCAGCCTGGGCTACAGAGTGAGTTCCAGGACAGGCTCCAAAGCTACACAGAGAAACCAAAAAAAAAAAAAAAAAAAAAAAGCTAGAATGAATTTGGGGCTTGAGAGATGGCTCAGAGGTTAAGAGCACTGACTGTTCTTCCAGAGGTTCTGAGTTCAATGCCCAGCACCCACATGGTGGCTCACAACCATTTGTAATGAGATCAGGCACCCTCTTCTGTATACATAATAAATAAATAAATCTTGAAAAAAAATAGAATGGAAGAGCAGGGAAAGGCAATGAAAAGGATGGGGAGGGGAGGGGAAAGAAAGGGGAAGAGCAAAGGAGAGGGGAAGGTAGTAAAGTTTGCAATAATCCCCCACATTTGATGGCAAATGACTTTATGGGGGGTGGGGGACATGACAATTCAACATCAAATAGTAAATGACTCTTTAAGTGGTGCTGAGCACTTGATTATTCACATGCAAATGAGTGAAATGAGCCCCTACTTCACACCAATTAACTCAAAACAGATTATATCCCAATCATATCTGAACTATAAAACTTTTAGAAGAAAACAGGGAATCTTTGCAGTATCACATTAGGCAGCAGTTCCTCAGATACTATGCAAAAAATAAAGAAATAAATAAAGCAAGTAAGAAAAGAAAAATTAGACCAAGACTACATCAAAATTAAAACATGAATAGTAGAGGTATCCAAATTCCCTGCTAACTGCTTTGGAGCATCCCAGAGAACTAGAGAAGGAGGACATGTTGAAAATATGGACTCCAAGCCCGAACTTTAGACAGCATGGAGCATTTCCCAGATGATGCCCATGGTGACAGATAACTGCAAGCAGAATCCTCCAGTTCAGACATTCCAACAAGTACAGGAGCCAGAATGAACAGAAAATGCACAAATATTTTCTTATGACGAGATGATGAGGTATTTCCTATATATATAAAGGAAAATGTATTTTAATACATTTATTAAAACCAAATATTTATTGGCACCATGATGCATATGTATTTTGGCTCCATGAAGTGTTTAATCTTCTATAGTTCAAAAACCATTATACACAATATTTAAAAGTTTAAAAAAAAACTAGTAACAACTGTTTGCAATGTTTGTGAAAAAAAGATAATGTCTTTCAGGTTTTTTTAATACCTTTTACAGTTTATCAAGTAATAAAACAAAGATGGGGAATTGACATAAATGATCCACAAAAGAAAATAAATTCACAAATGTAAAGTGCAAGTATGTGAAAAGGTGTTACTGGAATGGGAACTAAACTGATAAAAATGCCATGTGTGCCTATCAGGTTGATGAACACATACACACAGTGAATACACACTGGCAAGGTGTCATTGGAAGAGAGCTTTCTGGTTCTGTCTGTGACAGTTGAAGTCACCAAAAAAAGGATCCAGATATGGTGCTGTATACCAGTATCCCAGAATTCGGGAGACTAAAGCAAGGTGATTGTGAGTTCAAGAGCAGCCTGGGATTCATTGCACTGAATATATATATATATATATATATATGGAATGCTTCCAATGCACTAGTTAGAATACATGGGATTAATTGCACTAATTCTTCGAATGCACAAACGCACATGTACACACACACACACACACACACGCACACACACATATATATATATATGGAATGCCCTAATATGAGTCTCATTTTTGTTAGTTCACATTGGATTATGTTGTCATGACATACTCACAGTGATAAATAAACATATTAAATTTTATTTAATTGGCCATGGATTGGCTGTGGCATTGATTCACACCTTTCAATTCTGGTGAATATTGCTAACAGGGTTGTGCTGCTGAGCGACAGTGGGAAATGGTACTAGAAACAGCAATGGCCCCCAGTGGTTCTGCTTGGCTCTATCCACACATTCCTCTTCATATGATGTTGTCCTATGACGTCATGGTTCCAACAAAGAGATTGGTGGAACATACTTAGACCCATCCCTATGCCAACCAGAGATCGAAGCCTGAGTACTGTCAGGTAGCATCCAAGCCCCATTCCCCAATCCAAAGAATGAGTAGTCCTGTCAAATAGTCTATACCCCACTCCCCTACCTCTGTTGTATATTGTGGGCCACCTATTGGCTAAACCGGGCCACTGTGATGCAAAATCTCCCTTTCCTCTGAACCCTTTGATAGTAGACATTTTGCTCTCCCTTGCAAAGCTGAAACTTCTTACATGACACCTCATACACACAGCACTATTAATAAACCTCCAGCCTGAAGGATAATTCCAACTCAGTGCCTCTCTCTCTCAAACTGCCTTTCCCACATCAAAATCTAACAGTGGACAACCCAAAGTAAGGCCGAGCTGCCTGATTTCAATAGGAGAACCGTTAGACTTGATTGAACCCCTCCCCTTTCCGACACTAAGATTTTCGTATTCTGTGGTGCTGACGGCATCCACAGCAAGTGAGTGAGAACAGTGAAATGAAAGAAGATAATAAAAATAACCACCAGTGTCTCTTGGTTTTGAAAGTGAAGTACATGTGGGAAATGACCCTAATTATAACCCAATTTGCCTGTCATTATCTTACAGAATGGATGGGACAGGCTTTCGTCTCCCTCTAACAAATTCAATAAATATGTTTTGTGCTTCTGTTTTTAAGTCAGTACCGTATTTCAGAAAAACAAATATCATTATTGTTTTCCATGGTCATTATTGCCAACAATCAAATATATTGTCCTCACTTAGAAGATCTTACCCTGACTGATGCGCACTGCGAAGAGCAGATTTCAAGCTGTATTGTCTGTATTGTCTTATTAGGTCTCCACCATCACTTGCTTTATTTCCTAAATTGTCTTCTTTGAATCACGGAGAATCCATGAGCCCCAGTCATACCATGATCAATATAAATGTATTTCTGAGATGGTTTCTGTCTATAAGCACATTAGTGGAGCCACCAATATGAATAGCCAGAGAGAGGTTGCTGGAGTGAAACATTTTGTGAAGCAGGGCTGTTCACTACTTTATTCAATTTTTTCTCTATATCTGAGCTTGAACAGAATCTTTACTGAGTGACAACTATCTGATCTATTTTTGTCCCTTCCTTCTGCTGTGTTATTGAGACAGAGGAAGTAAACATGAGCAGTCCAATTAGGAAACTTTATTTCATTTGTTCTCACCCTGTCTTCAATAGTTCTTTTTTTAAAAGATGAAACTTCCTGTTTTAAATAAATTATTTAATTCATTCCAAATCTCAAAGAAAAACTAATTTAGGATTCAGTTTTAGTGAGTATCCATCCAAATACCTGTCGCCATGGACCTTCCAACAAACACAGCTGCCTGATGGGGACAATGAAGGTCACACCAGCTGGAAGAGCAGCAGGGGACAGAGGGTGAGGATATTGAAGCCAGATGGGCTTTCTAGAAAAGAATTTGAGAGAAGGGTTGCAAGCTCATGCCCTGATCTCAAGTTCCACGCAAAATGCAAGCATCTGGCTCTGATGGGCTAGAACCAGCTGGTCCAGCTTGAGAAAGCTGGTAAGGCTTCATCACTCCAATTAGAACGGCTATGTTCAAAAAGGCTGAAGGTAGTAAGCTTTGGGGAAGGTGTGAGGAAAAGGGAATCCTTGCACACTGACAATGGGAATGTAAATTAATACAACCACATGAAAAATAGCATAGTGTTTCTTTAAAAGATATAGAATAAAGCTACCATATCATCCATGAGTTGTGCTATATGTATGTATTGAAAGGAAATGAGGTCAGCACACTAAAGAAATCTCTGTACTCTCATGTTCATGGCAGTACTATTGACAGCAGACAGGAAATGTGAGCAACCCAAGTGCTCAGCAACTAAAGAATGTATAAGAAACTATGATACATAGAGACCATGGGATACTACTCAGCCATAAAATAGAATGAAATACTATCAAGGGGAACAGTACAGGTGAAACTGGAGATGACTGTGTTAAATAAAATAAGCCAAAAAAATAAGTACTTTGTATCCTCACCCCACAATGGAATGTAAGAGCTGATCTTGAAAAAGTTGAGAGTGAAAAAGGTATTTTTGGAAGCAAAGAAGGATACCCAGAGAAGAAAGGGTAGGTGTCTTAGGGTTTCGACTGCTGCAATGAAACGCCATAACTAAAGCACCTTGGGGAGGAAATGGTTCATTTGACCTATACTTCAATATCACAATTCATCCTCAAAAAAAGACAGGATCAGAACTCAAGCAGAGCAGGAACCGGGAGGCAGGAGCTGATGCAAAGGCTATGGAGGGGTACTGCTTACTGGCTTGCTCCTCATGGCTGAATCAGTGTGTTTTCTTGTAGAACCCAGGATCACCAGCCCAGATATGGCACCATCCACAATGGGCTGAGCCCTCCCCCATTAATCACTAATTAAGAAATTTTGCCTTACGAGTTTACCTACAGCCCGATCTTATGCAGACATTTTCTTAATTAAGGCTCCCTCCTCTCTGATGTCTTTAGCTTGTGTCAGGTTGTCATAAAGCAATCCAGCATAGTGGGAAAAGGTTGGTCGGTAGGTACTATGATATAGTTGGTCAGACTGACTATGACTGGCATACACAGTAGGGTGATTTCCGGCCACCATTGTGCCTTATACCATTGAAAAACCTAAAATAAAAAACTTGAAAATCTTTACCATAATGAAATTAAGCTGAGAAGTACTCAAACCCATGAGACAGAGGTAGGAGTGTCCCTGGTTCAAGGCCAGTCTAGGCTATACAGTGAGTTCTTCATTGTAGTGTAAGACCTTGTCTCAGAAAACCAAAAACCAAGCAAACAAAATCCAAGGGCTGACTAAAGAAAAAGAAATAAATATAAATGTCTGAGAAATAAATGTATCTAACCTAATTTAAATATTACACATATCTACATGCAAAAAGACACTGAATATTTCCCCCACTAATACAAATAATGTTGTTGGTTTTATACCAGTCAAAAAATTAATTTTTAAGAGCTTTCAGAATTCATATAAACCAGTTATCAAATTGTTTGTAGTTTGATATTAGCCATGGTAGGAGTATTTATCCTGTATATTGGCAGCCAAGGCATTTGTTTTCAAAGAGTCAATTGTTAACACTAACCAACACCACCTTGCTCTAGGAAGTGGTTGCTATTCTGAAACACCAGGGAAGTGAGAGGTCCACATCTCTCTTCAGGATATCCACTTTGTATTCAGAGACCCACAATGGACATCAAGAAAATATTATCCTGTCACTGGACACTCATCATTCCATCTGTGCAGGCTTTCTCACCATATGACCAATGCTCAAAGCCACTGATGAAGAGCCAGAACAAAGACACCATCAGAGGCCACAGCCTCACCTGGTTCTGCTGGTCCCCTGTTCACAGTGGGCAGGAGAGCTGGAAATGAGGCTGAGGAAAGTAGGAATGTGAGAAAATACTGAAGCTTTGCCTATGGTATTATGAGACATGAGAGGGAGGGGAGATGTTTATTAAAAAAAAAATCCTCCAGGCAGTGCTTCCTCTCTTTTTGGAATGACATAATGTAAGATGAAGCATACATATACACACAAATACAGACATGCATACACATGTACAAACACGCATATATATGCATACACATACACACATCCATGGAAACAAGACGTCTGTCTCCACCTGCCACTGAGTCACAGAGTCAGTTTCAAAGACAGATACCCATGACCAGTGCCTAAGACTGCAAACCAAAGCCCTAGCAAGAAAAACTCTGGGAAGGAGGAGAAGCTGCTTCTGTAAACAACCTACTGAGTCAAACAAAACAAAAGAGGTATGAGATTAGAAGGATGACTAGTAGAGAAAAGGAAGACTGTTCATGGTAGTGGGAAAGGGCAAGAGGAGGTAATTAGGGAGAGATAAATAGGATCAAAATGCATTGTCCACATGTCCACAAAATGTCATAATAAAATTCATTATTGTTTATAATTAATATATGCTAACAAAAACATTTTAAATCAACAATACAAATTTATAACAACAAAAGAGTTACTATAACAAGGGAATCCATTTTTCAAAGTACAGTAAGATCATGAAACAAAGTGGAACAGTTAACAAAGACAAACAACCAGTAACAGAGCCCATGCAAAGGACAATCTATCCTTGGCTTGAAGCCTACCCAGAAATCTGTGTCTCCACAGTCCATAGTGTAATGGAACTGACTTCTGCAAATATTAGGTTTCCCAACATGTGCCCTTGTGTTGCTCAGCCTTGTGGAGAATAGCTCTGAATCAATCAATGTATGTCATTCCAAAATACCAGTGAAGTTCTTTCTGCTTTTCTCATAGGCATGAAACTTGGAAATCCTTACCCTTCTCTCTATAACACAGATGTTCCAAATAGGAACAGAAATTTTTAAGGAGTTCCTGACCCCTGGGAAAAGACCAGAGACTCCATCCAACTATAATTAAAAGATTTATTGATTACTGCTAGAAAGACAACAGTCTCTGAGCCAAACATGGAATTTCCATGAGAAAGGAAGGAAGGAAAGGATTTTTTAGAGGCAAAAATCACAAGAAAACTAAGAGCTGTTTTGCTCTGCCAAGATTAGGTAGTCAAGGTGACCTGAATGTCTGTATATGCATGTTACAGAAGCCAAAAAGCAGTTAGTCATAACATAACAAGTAGATTGTCACAGCTGTGTATTTCTGGATGGGGGAATCACTGAGTCAAGATTACTGGTAACTTATCTTACAGGGTCTGGAGTCAGAGACAAATGGATAGTGAGTACCAAGATGGATGCTTAGCATCAAACTGAGTTTTTTTCAGACATCACAAAATGAGCATGGTTTGATCTGTACTCAGGATGTTTGACATGACAAGCCTGAGTCTCCTAAAGCCAATCTTGACATTGTGATCATAGGTAGGTGATATGCTGGGGGTATAACCTAGGTGAGTCAATAAAGAGTTATGAAGCAGCCGGGCATTGGTGGCGCATGCCTTTAATCCCAGCACTCGGGAGGCAGAGCCAGGTGGATCTCTGTGAGTTCGAGGCCAGCCTGGACTACCAAGTGAGCTCCAGGAAAGGCGCAAAGCTACACAGAGAAACCCTGTCTCGAAAAACCAAAAAAAAAAAAAAGGAGTTGTGAAGCAAGGTAGAAAATAATAACCGATGTTACAGCTTGCATCTGATGTCCCTCAGAAGTCCATGTCTCCAGCTTGGGGATTATTAGGAGGTACTAAATCTTTAGGAGATGGGCATAGTAGAAGATGTTATATCATTGATGGTGCATCCTGGAAATCTCAACATCAGGTCCTATTCTTCCTCCTTCTTTGCCTCCAAGCTGCCATGATGTAAGAAATTTCCTCTTATATGGGCTCTTGCCATGATGTCCTACCACATCACAGGTCATAAAGCAGTAGAATCCATCAACCATGGATGAAACCTTGGAAACTATGAGCTAAAAGACACTTATTAACCTGAGTATCTCAGGTATTTTGCTCTAGCAATGGAAACTGACTAGCACTGCTGAGTTTATCTGGAAGGTAATGTCAGGCAGTCTGTGCCTCACCATGATTCCATAGAAACTGTACCTCAGAGACCTTCCTTCCTCAAGGCAAGGGAACTGGGTAGTCATGCTCCAGGCATATATTAACATCAATTTCAGATATTTTTCACTCTGTATGTCTAAAGGAAGGTAGCCACCATTGCCCAGAGGCAGGACACAAAAAATATAAAAAGCCACATTGGAACAAAAAACACCCAGGAGCCCAGGGACAGAATCACAGAAAAGGTAGTCATCTCAAGAGATATAAGCACTCAGCTGTCACCTGCCATATTTAATCTTGCTGTCAGTAGCTAAGAAAATTTGTGATACAACTGCAGAGAAGATAGCTAACAAGGAAGACCCAAAGAGGAATGCATGGATCACCCTGGGAAAGGGAAATAGATGAGATCTCCATGAGTAAACTGGGGATGAGAGGTGGGAAATGGAGGGTAGGGGATATGGGATGAGAACATAAGGGAATGGAATGGTTGAGCTGGAACAGGAATGGAGTGGGAAAGCAATGAAAGAGATACCATGATAGAGGGAGACATCAGGGGAATAGGGAGAAACCCGGTGCTAGGGAAGTTGTCAGGAATCCCCAAGGATGACCCCAGCTTGGACTACTAGCAATAGTAGAGAGGGTACCTGAACTGAACTGGCTTGCTCCAGATAGCAGACCAGTGAATACCCTAACTGTCATCACAGAGCTTTTCTCCAATGACTGATGGAAGCAAATAAAGAGATCCACAGCCAACCACCAGGCAGAGCTCCAGGAGTCCAGTCAAAGAGAGAGAAGAGGGATTCTATGAGCAAGTGCATCAGAATCATGATGGGGAAACCTGCAGAGACGACCAAACCAAACTAGTGGGAACTCATGAAAGTTGGATCAATGGCTGTGAAGCCTGCATGGGACTGGACTAGGCACTCTGTATGGCAAGACAATTGTGTAGTTTGATCTGCTTGGGGGCCCCCCTGGAGGTAGAATCAGAATCCATCCCTGGTGCATGAGCAGGCTTTTTGGAGCCCACTACCTATGATGGGACACCTCATGCAGCCTTGAGGCAGGGGGAAAGGCTTGGACTTGCCTCTACTGATGTGCTTCCCCATGGGAGGCCTTGCCTTCTTGTGGGTGGAGTGGGGGATGGGTTAGGAGGGGGAGGCTGGGGAGGGGGAGGAGGAAAGGGGGGATCTTTGATTGGTGTGTAAAATGAATGAAACAATTTTCTTAACAAAAAAAGGAAGTTTGTGGTAAATGATCATAAGTTTCCAGAAGGTGAGGGGGCAAGAAATAGAAGGAAAATATCATTCAGAATCTATCTATATCATTCACAAGTACAACATGTAAAGAATATGCCAAAAGGCCTGAGTATAAATGAGCATTGGCAGGTGGCAATAAATTGCCCAGATCTAGGTGAGCCTCAGAACTTAAACTTGCTTCAATTTTTCACCAAAAAAGGGACCCCCACAAGTCATATCACTCACTTATGAAGTATTTGAAAATATGAAAGATTCATTTCAAAAGTTATTGGCAATTCTAAATGTCATAAAGATGTATATTCTGTATTAACTTTGTAGAAGGACATGCAGCACTGTTCTTATAATTAGAAGGCCTGACAGAACAACTTCAGCACATGTATCTCTGTCTCTGAGTAAATCATTAATGAAGGTCCAGTTAAGTGGTAAATGAACCAAGGATTTAAAAAACAATAATGTAGTACCATTGATGCTCATAGAGAAAGTTGCAAAGAAGTCTCAGACTTAATAATTTACATCAATGAGTTTATGTGTGGATGCTTTTATTGAATCAACCAGGGTAATCAAAACACACTTCCTGAAAACATAAAATAATTGTTATGAAAATACTTCTGTTGCCTTGGTGACCACCTACAACTCCAGAGTATTGGCATGACTAATATAACTTCTCTTTCCGCACCCCTGTCTTCTGTGGCAGGCAGAAGGACAGAGATTTGGGTGAAAGTTCTCATGTCAGGCACTTAAGAAGATAAGGTAGGCCGACCCGGGGGAACGCAGACAGGGCCGGGGGCTGGGTCC
>CABHPH010142353.1:0-20494 GCA_902168325.1 Peromyscus nudipes | reverse complement strand
GGGAACTAAGGATGTGGAAAATCCCACTGGCTGTGGGCTCGGAAGTGGGTCAGATTTTGATTGAGAGCGAGGGCCTTGTCTTGCCGCTGGAGAGTTTGGTCGTAGTGATAAAGGTGGTTACCGAGGGAATGCTAACATGCCAATTCTCCAGGAGCTTTGGGGACAGAATGTGAGAGCAGGCCTGGGTTGTAGCAGAAGGTTTTGCATTTAGAAGAAGCGAAAGGAGACTTTTGACAGTGGCCATTATTCACCTCCCCATTGGCCTCGAGGACCAATCGAGGAGATCTGTCAACAAAGCCTTTCCAGTATCCATTAGGTGTAATTTAAAGAGCAACACAGGAAAAAGCTGTGATGTGCTCACGATGGGTTTCGGGAGCTTACTACCTAATGGAGGCCTAAAAGTCTATAAACACGGAAAAGGAAGCAAGAAGAGGAAGACAAAAGAGATACTAAACTATGTCGTGGAATCTCTTGCTGGTGGAATCTTTGAGCTTCTTACACATTTTGAAAATTATTCTTATGACACTTATTTCTTTATTATTTGTGTGTGTGTGTGTGTGTGTGTGTGTGTGTCCATGTATGTGCCACAGCTTTCGAATGGGGGTCAGAGGACAGCTTTCGGGAACTGCTGCTCTTCTTCTACTGTGTATGGACTGGGCGCTGAACTCTGGTCGTCAGCCTTGGTGGCAAGCACCTTTGCCTTCTGAGCCATCTTGGCAGCCCTGTAAACAATGTCTTTGTTTTCTTATTTAACTATTTTCTTATTTAACTATTTTTAACTTATTTAACTATTTTGGAGACTCTGTCTCAATTATATCGCCCTGGATGGCCTAGAATCTACTGTATAGATCTGGCCAGTTTTGAACTCACAGGAATCTACCTGCCTCTCCCTTTTGAGTACTGCAATTATAGGCCTGAATTGATTTTATTTCATTTTATATTTCTTGATAACGGGTCTCACTCTTAGCCCAAACTGGCCCCAAAGTTATAGTAATTCTCCTGCCTCAGCCTTGCAAATGCTGGAACAGGCATGAACTACCACACTTGGCTTTATAAATTACTTTTGTATGGCAATTTCTAGTTAAAAGCTTTTCATGAATGTTTTGAACTGGTTCATAATAAAAAATCTTACAAGACAAATATCACCATCTCGTTTGTGAGTGGGAAGCTGATATTCAGAAACTGAGCAGGTAACAAAGTGATTTGATCTTGAGACAGGGTCTCAAGTGCCGTAGGCAGGCCTCAGCATGGCTCTGCTGGCAAGGATGACCTTGAACTAGTACTGGGATTACACAAGTGTACCACCACTCCCTTGACTGGGCTGTCTGGAACCTCACATTTCAGATCCCTTTTACAGACACTGCTGTACTGCACGAGCCAGGAAGAAGCACTCAGTTAATCTGGTTGGGTCATCTATTGAACAGTATTTCCTTTAAAAGTATGCTAATTAGAATGAAATTGACTATCAGCTCATTGCATTCTGGGTGATGTGTTTCCTTAAGAGCTTTTTTCTCATTGCAAGAGAGACAAGTTATCCATGAACTATTTCCTTTTAAAAATGATGTTAAGATGTTCCCCATGAACACATAAGTACTTAACATAATTAAATTATCAAAGTTTCTTTGAGTGTGTGAAATTTGGTGGTACATGCTTGTAACCCAGAATTCGAGATGCAGAGGTAGGAGGATCAGGAATTCAAGGGCAGCCTTTGCTAAATAGTTTAAGGCCAGCTATATGAGATACTATCTCAAAATCAAAACGTAAATTCCTTTAGTAGAGGGCCTGTATTTTTTAAAATCCAGTTGCTTCCTAGAGGGGTAAATAAGAGAAAATATAAACACACAAACAGAATCAACACTTAGAACTAAAGAACTCACTTTTCTTTTTTGAAATGCATGTGGTATATTCATGTATGTGTATGGAGCATGTATGTGTAAGGGAGCATGTATGTGTAAGGGGGCCTGTGTGTGAACAGGTGTGCGTGAAGGCTACGGGACAACTTTGAGTGTTATCCTCAGGAGCCATCCATCTTTTTAAAGACAGGGCCTGTCATTAACAAGCCCTAGGGACCCACTTGTCTCTACCTCCCCAGTGCTGGGACCACAAGTATGTGCCACCAAGCTTTTTTTTTTTATTTTTTTTTTTTTTTTAATGTAGGTTCTGGAGGTTGAACTCAGGTCCTTTGGAAGAAAGTACTTTACTGATTAAATGCCTCCCACCCCCGAAGCTGAATTCTTCATTATAATGTTTATAAATTACACCTGGCACAATTTTGGATATTTGTAAAATATTTTAGAATGAACCTTTCTTGTACTCTGAAAGGAGAGTTGAACTTATTTATCACATTTGTGGACTACAGAAACATAGGAAAACAAAGCATTTGTGACTAAGATCATTGACAATTTTATACTCATTTGTAACTAAAATGTTTTAGCAAAGTAAACCCATGAACTAATGACGCCATGTTTCATGGGTCAACCTCACTGTGTAAGAAGGCAATGTGAAGCTTGAAGGATTTTTATGGAAATTCTTAGTCTTCATAACTTGAAAGAAAATTATACTGAAATATCATTTCTAGCATGCTAATGTGTAATCGCTACTTGAAAATTAAGAATAGTCGATATTTATATTGATATATTTAGTTGTAAGTCTACCATTGAGTAGTCAAATAGCAAGTTTAAATAGAAAAGAAAAAAAGACTGACTGATTAGTTTGGGCGTAAAAGCTAGAAGAATGAGATGATTTAATCGGAGCCGAAATATATCGTGCTTTTGATGACTGTCAAATAACTAGATTTTTCAGTGTTTCTATTTCAATGTGTCTTTACTTTGAGCAATTGGGTCATTTGAAAAGAGGCATGGTCTGATTCTGCTCCTTCTAAAGGGTGGTGAGACGGCTCTCTGGGTGTGCAGGTGGAATGTAGCCTCTACTGTGATCACTGGTAATGAACTTGGAGGTCAATGATAGGGAACTGCCAGGAAGTAAGAAAGCACTTAACACACTAACCTTGGTTACATGGAGAGTTCCAGGCCAGCCAGAGGTACACACAAAGACCTTATATATATTGTGTGTGTGTGTGGGGGGGGGTGGTTAACATGTTTGAAATACTTATATTAAAGGTCACTTATATTAATACTTATATTAGAAGGTCACTAAACACAACATAGTATTCCATACCATGGATTTACTTGCTGTTCTGTGAGAAGAATGGATTTGGGGTAAGGGGGAGGGCAGACGTGGGAGAGTTTGAGTCAAGTTCTCATTGCGTAGCACAGGCTGTGCTACAACTTGCTAGATAGCCCATGCTATCCTTGAACTTACCATCCTCCTGCCTCAGCACCCTGAGTGCTGAGATCGACAGCTGTGCACCACCATGTCGGGCTGAGCTCGAACACAGTACCACCTCCTTTACAAATGGCAAAGCAGAAGTACAAGTGTGCCATTTGATCAAGAGCGTAAGTGAAAATCAGGAAGGAACCAGTTTTCGCAAATCCAGCCTCGAATCCACAGCACCCTTTCATACCCATCCTCACGACTGCAAGGATGATATTGAGAGTCATTAGCATTGCTGAAGCAGGGAGCCCTCGGCACTTAGCTGGCAACAGAGGGCGAGGAGAATCTCACAGCTGCCCCCTTTCGGTAACACAGGCCACCAAGAAAGTGTTTTCGACAGAGACATCTTCTGCTCGTACCAAGAGAGACCTTGTTTTTGTTAGTTCTCCCCTTTTCCAATTTTACTGCACTCTCAGAACGTCTCTGCTACCTCCCCCAACATTCTCTTCCCTTCCCACTCTTTACTTCAACTGATACCTTTATTTAGATTTTCACTTCAACAGTACTTTCTCAAGAGAACCCCCGCTGACTCCCAAGTAAGCCTGGCTTCCCTGACATTGGCTGCCTTACCATCTGATACTGTTTTCTGTGACATAACTCTCTCAGTTCTCTTCAAACTCCCATCTCACCTCAAACTCCGTTTTTCATGCTGTAATTGAATTTCTATAAGGAGAGAAACAACTGGAAAGTGTGGTTTCATCACTGTCTCCTAATACCTAGCATGGAGGAGGCGCCCTACCACAGTTGCTGAATTAATAGGAAATAAATGGCAGTAGAGACTCTTGGACCAGACAGAAGAACTGAGCATGCTCATGGCCTGAGACAGTGAAAAGGAGTCATCAGGTATCAGAACCAGGAAAAGTTCAAAATGCCTCACGGAAAGGGGTACAGAGAGGAGAGAGGCTAAAGAGGTGGGTGAGGTCTAATCAATCATGAAAGTGTGTAACTCCTGTTAAGGGACTCGGACTTTATCCTAGTGGCAGTGAAGAGACATTGCATTGTTTTTAAGTAAAGACATAAAATAGCCATATCTTTAAACTTAATACCTAGTTGGGTTTTAGGAATCTATTATCTCTATTTATAGGTATGTGTGTGCCTTGGAGGCCGGAAGGTGGCACAGGTTACCCTAGACTTGAAGTTTCAGGGGGTTGTGAGCTGCCCAATGTGAGTGCTGGGAATCAAACTCAGGTCTTCTGGAAGAGCAGCAAGCACTCTGAACCACTAAGCCGCCTCTAGCCCTTGTAATTGAATGTTCACATAGGCGGCTGGGGAAGGGGAAGGATGTGGTGATTTCTTAGGCACACATTTCAGCAACACAGAATCAAGACGGAGAATGGCCGTCTGGCCTGGCTGCTGTTACTCGGGAAGGGCAAGGAGTTTATCCGAAAGTCACTGAGGAAATAAAAAGAGATCCATAGTTGCTGATTTGTGAGTTCCTGACCAGGACAGATAATAGAAGACACCAGAGGAGAAGCAGGTTTTAGCTGGTGGACAAAGTGAACAAGAGTGGGTTCTACTCCAAATTTTAGGAAGTACATTTTTTTTTTTTTTTTGGTTTTTCGAGACAGGGTTTCTCTATATAGTTTTGGTGCCTGTCCTGGATCTCTCTTTGTAGACCAGGCTGACCTCGAACTCACAGAGATCCGCTTGACTCTGTCTCCCGAGTGCTGGGGTTAAAGGCGTGCGCCACGACCGCCAGGCAGGAAGTCCGTATTCTTACCAAGCACTGGAACGGGAGAAGTGAATAGTTAAGTTCAAAGTCTCTCTGTAGCCTGGCATATCTGAGTGCTGTATGGAAAGCTCCCGGGAGGCTCCAGACACATTCTTCAAAGTTCTTCACACACAGACAATGCTGAAGCATTATGGAACTTAAGAAGATCAAAAGGTTTTTTTTTTTTTTTTAGTATGAAATTAGAAGATAATCAAGATCTTAAACTGTTTTTTTTTTCTTAATGTGGAAGCTGTGAAATGGGAGCAGCTGATATTACATAGTTCACAAAATTTTCCAAAACTTGCCTATTCCCAAGATGGTGATTTTAGTAACACCATCAAGCAGTGTTAGGAAATCCCATTCAACCTTCAACACTGTTAAGATGAAGGTCTCTATGAAGGTTATACTTGAGTCTCTCATGGTTGCTGCTCTGTGTGTGCTCATGATACAGGAAGACTGGGCTGGTACAAACAGCTTGATGTGCTCTCTCTTGCTGAATTGAGTGGCCGCCCTCATGTGAACAGGAGCAGACTGTAAGAGGCAAACTTCTCACCCAGAATTCATCCCAACCCAAAGACAGTCTAGAACAGGGCTTCTAAAGTTTTTTCTATTTGTGGCCATTTTTCACCTAAGACATTTTCCTTCCCAACTCTGGTTATATAAATATATAAAATAGGTATATAAATCAAACATTTACTGATAATAAATCATAAAGGAATTTATTCTAAAATGACTCTTTGTAATATATATACCTTTATTATTTATTAAAGATGAAAGCAAATTTGCACACTAATGAGATGGATGTGCTTGTTAGTTTTTACATGAAGAATCAAGGCTTGAGGCTAAGGATGTCTTTCCTTTGATAGATACCATTCATGAGGTCCTGGGGTTTGATCTCCAAATAAACGTAGTTTGGTGGTGCACTAAGGAAGTAGATGGGAGAGGATCAGAAGAGGTTATACTCAGCTACAAAA
Organism: Peromyscus nudipes; assembly: GCA_902168325.1. NCBI lineage: Eukaryota > Metazoa > Chordata > Mammalia > Rodentia > Cricetidae > Peromyscus > Peromyscus nudipes. Next base: position 14,476 of record CABHPH010142353.1, on the reverse strand, counting down.
CAAGTTTGAAGCCAGTCTGGGCTTCATGAGAAGCTGTCTGAAAAACAAATCCCTAAGCAAAACAAAAACAGTTAAATCTTGGCTGAATATTTGATACTGAAGGACGCAGACCATCTTCATGTTTCTGTTACTGCTGTTTTAACGTTATAATCATCAGTGTTGAGAATGCAGCTTCACATGAATACATAGGCAGAAGTACGTTCAGGCCGTTTCAGAAGCTGTTGGAAATTCTGTCCTAATCTGTAAGGGTGGATCGTGCTCCTCAACTTGACATGCCTGAAGAGAGAGCGTCAACTGAGAAACCGCAGCCACCAAAGTGGCCTACAGGTGTGTCTATGGGGCATTTTCTCGATTGCTGGTTGATACGGGAGCACCCTCTCTGGGCAGGTGGACCTGGCTGTATAAGAAAGCAGGTTGAACAAGCCAGAGGAAGCAAACCCGTAAACAGTGTCCCCTCAGGGTCTCTGCTTCAGTTCCCGCCTTGAGCTCCTGCCCTGCCCTCCCTCCATGACAGACTGCAACCTGGAATCTGAAGAAACTTATCTCTTGAGTTACTTTTGGTTATGATGCTTATCACAGCAACAGAAAGCAGACTCGGGCATAACCCCAAGCCAAAAGTCATCTAACAACGTCTTAATGAAACTTAGGTCAGCAACTCAAAACAGCAGTTTTTTAAATAAGAATTTGAACACAATACAGTCCAGATAGATACTAATTTGGTGCTTACATGCTGAAGCATGACAGTAAGAAAATATTAAAGGTCTTTGTGTTCTGTAGCCATTATGTTTCTGTGAGCAGAAAACATTACTCTATGGTGACGCAGCATACGACTGTCTTGAATCTGACCGACGTGTTTCAGACAGGATTTATCAGGGTGGCCAGGCTTGATGACATGCACATGTATAGTGTGACTGTTGTGTGTTTCCAATGAAGTCCCCAGATGCATCATGGGTGAGTGCTTCCAGAAACACCTTGAATTCACTCCACATTTGGTTTTGGATTCATCTTTGGCCATTATGCTTCAGAACCCTTTCCCTGTAGACAAATATTTCTCAATCCAGCACATTCAGTCGCAGGGTCCCATTTGGGGTTGTGACCCACAGTTTAAACATCCATGGGCTGTGACTCAGAGATTGATGTTCTCAGAGGTTTTTGTTTTTGTTTCTGTTTTTTTTCCTGAGACAGGGTTTCTCTGTGTAGCTTTGCACCTTTTTCCTGGAACTCACTCTGTAGCCCAGGCTGGCCTCAACTCACAGAGATCCGCCTGCCTCTGCCTCCCGAGTGCTGGGATTAAAGGCGTGCGCCGCCACCGCCTGGCTGATGTTCTCAGTTTTGAGATGAAGAACTGTTTTTTTTTGCTTTACTTTATCATAGTCTGTGTATCTAAACTTTTTTGTTGTTGTTTAGAACTATCAGAATTTCAAAAGTGAGCTGGGTATAGTGGCTTGTGTCTGGTGAGTGAAAAGAGGTGGGGCTGGAAGCTCATTAGCCAGTCATCTAGTTAAATGTATGAGTTCCAGGTTCAGTAATAGACCCTCTCTCGTCACACACACAAGTGCAAGTGCACCAGCTTAAACACATGCACACAGCCTTTCAAGCACATAAGCGTACCAAACACACAATAACGTACACTAACTCTTGTACTTAAGAGGTTCATTTGACTTTTAAGAAACAGCTTGAGAACTGAGTGTAGTAGTGTCCACCTACAATCTGAGCACTTCGGGGTTGGAGGCAGGAGGATCAAGAGTTCAAGGACAGTCTGAGGTATGTAAGACCCTGTCTAAACAAAGCAAGTTGGATGCTTCCTGACACACACAAGTTTAAGGAAAGGGAGCTGTTCACCATTTTGATTGATCATTATACATTGCACACATGTACTGAATTCTTACACTACACCCTATAAGGAAATGCAGTTTTTCTTGGCCAAAAAAGAGGTTGAATTTTTTTTTTTAGTAGGAATTGAAATGTTGCGAACAACAGAGAAACATTTATATCCAAATCTCTCATGTTAGAGTATCTTAAATGGACAGCTGAAGACACAGCCTGCTAACACTCAAGTTTGAACCACTATTCCTAAGATACTGTCAGCCGTGGGAGGAAAACACAAAAGAGGGTGTGTGTGTGTGTGTGTGTGTGTGTGCGTGTGCAAGAGAAAGGATACAGATAGGTGTAGATATACAAAGTTACTTTTCCTTGGACAACCTATAGAAGTAGTCGGTGTGTGACTGGAGCAAAGAATGAAAACCCAATTTTTAAAATGTGTCTTTGAACCAGATGTGGTGGCTTTTGCCTGGAATCCCAGTACTTGGGAGGCTGAAGCCAAAGGATGCTGCAAGTTTGAGGCCGGCCCAGCTACATAGTGAGTTCCAGGTCAGCCCTGACCACAGAGTGAGGTCATTTCTCCACAACAAAACTCCAAAAAATCCAGACACAAATGAAAACAAAGAACCAACCAATGAAGCACAAAGTTTCTTTAGTAGTATTCGTGTTCTCTCTCTCTCTCTCTCTCTCACACACACACATACACACACACACACACACACACACACACACACACACACACACTCACCTTGTTTTTGCTTTGAGACAGGATCTAACTATGCAACCTTGACTGGCCTAGAACTCTCAGTGTAGCCCAAGATGACCTTGAACCCGCAGCAGTCCTGCGGCCTGGACCTCCTTAGGGCTGGGATTACAGTCGTGCACCACCACACTGGACTCAAGTCTTTTTGTAGGCAAGCATTGTATAATGAGCTCCACCCCCAGCCCCGCGGTCTGAGTCTAATCATAACATATTTATACCATTTTCCTCCCAGGCACCAATGCAGTGTCCTGTTGGTGGTAATTGCTTAATGAATACCTATGGCATTGCAAAATATACTTTCTAGTGAAGTTCTTTTTAACGTTAGAGTTTCAAATATTCTGAATTGCTGAAAAAAGATCCTAATTATTCAAAGAGATGCATTAAAACAAAACAAAACAAAACAAAAAAGCCCGGCAATGGTGGCACACGCCTTTAATCTTAGCACCTGGGAGGCAGAGGCAGGTGGATCTTCGAGTTTGAGGCTAGCCTAGTCTACAGAGTGAGCTCTAGGACAGCCAGGGCTACACAGAGAAACCCTGTCTCAAGAAACCAAAGAAAGAAAGACAGAGAAAGTAAAAACACCACAAAAATCACAAAACAAAAAGCAAAAAAGAAAGAAACTAACAAAACCAAAGAACAAACACAAAGAAATGCATTAAATACCTTTTCAATATCAGTTTTGTTTTGCAATTCTCAACATACATGGTTTTGCTTCACCAAAGACATTTGGAATAATTCTTTTGGATTTGATGCTAGAGACTGAGGACATAGAAGCTCTTTTGCTAGAGAATCATGTCATATCTCAAAATATGTAAAAGCGGCATCAGTTCACAATGAACAAATGTTTTCACTGCCAGAGATCTTCTAATTATAAGCATTCATGGGCATAGATCACAGTCTTTTCCTTTTGATACTTTTTGGCAGCTAGCCTCAGAAGTATTTTAGCTTTAAATGATGTTTCAATGCTTCCATGATGTGACCAAAGCTACCCTCTTGACACTGGCTCCCTTTTCCTTCTGTACTTCACAATTTCTTAAGATTTATGAATTTTATAGCAAAGGCAAATGCAGTCCTCGATATCGCCTTTACCACAATCATCCTCACTATGGCTACCGTATCTGAGTGTTTAAAAAACTATTGCTATTTGGCCAGGCAGTGGTGGCACACGCCTTTAATCCCAGGACTCAGGAGACAGGGGCAGGCAGATCTCTGTGAGTTTGAGGCCAGCCTAGTCTACAGAGCAAGTTCCAGGATAGACTCCAAAAGCTTCGCAGAGAAACCCTGTCTCAAAAAAACAAGCAAAACAAACAAACAAACAAAAAAAAAAAAAAACAAAAAAAAACCCTACTGCCATCCAACTGCTTTTCCTTGAACCTGCTGCATAATGTTCTTTAGTCTTGGATAAGGAATTAATCAATAAAGTTCTTATGATTTGAGGGCTGGAGAGATGGCTCAGAGGTTGAGCACTTGCTTCTTTTCCAGGGGACCTGGGTTTGATTCCTGGCACCCATGTGGTTACTAATAACCATCTGTGACTCTAGTTCCAGAGGATCTGACACCCTCTTCTTCTGGCCTCCATGGGCACTGCACGTATGTGGTGCACATACATACATGAAGGCAAAACACCCATATGAATAAAATAAAAATGGATACCCCAATTCTTATAATCAGGGGGCATAGTGAAGTCAAAAGGAGGAGGTAGCCAGAGACCAAGAAGGCTGATGCCTGAAGGGCTGGTGTCTCCATGGCACCCTCGTTATCTGCATCACTGTTGCTACCCACTACGTGAGTAGCCATGCTGCTGTGTGGGGACTTCATTTAACATTTACCACAGTGGCAGTGTGCACACCTTTAATCCCAATACTCAGGAGGGAGGCAGAGGCAGGTGGATCTCTGAGTTCCAGGCCAGTTGGTTTACAGAGCAAGTTCCAGGACAGCCAGGGCTGTTACACAGAGAAATCCTGTCTTGAAAAGAAACAAACAAACAAACAAACAAACAAAAACCATTTACCACACCACAGGATCAGGAACAGGGGACTGTCCCAAATAAAAATGCGTGCTCATGGTGTCTGACTTTTGCTTGCTTAGACTAAAACTCTTGGACTAGGGCTTAATTCTTCCCTCTTTTGTACCCTACGAAGGTCAGCAAATGTTGGGGATCTTTGTGTCTGCTCCGTGTAACTGGGATCAACCACTCACCTCACCTACACTCCTCTCCCAAGCCACTGTTGCTGGTCCTCCAAATGATGGCAACAGCCTTTTTAAAAAATGATTTTTAGGGCTGAAGAGATGGCTCAGAGGTTAAAAGCACTGACTGTTCTTCCAGAGGTCCTGAGTTCAATTCCCAGCAACCACATGGTGGCTCATAACTATCTGTAATGAGATCTGGTACCCTCTTCTGGCCTGTAGACCTACATGTAGGCAGAACACTGTGTACATAATAAATAAATAAATCTTTTAAAAAAAATATTTTTATTTTCTGGGAGACCGAGTCTCATGTGGCCCAGACTGGCCTTGAACTCACTAGGACTTTGAACTTCTGATTCTCCTGTGGATTTACAGGCAGTTTATGCGGTGCTTAGTGCGGCATGAATCTACATGCATGCCAGGCAAGCACTGTACCAACTGAGCTCCGTCCCCAGCTTGCTCTCCTTTTAACCAGAATCTCTATTTCTGTCTTTGGCCATCTGTACTTAATTTTTTCCTCCTATCTTTTTGCATTTATTCATTTATTTATGTTGTGCGGTTGGAGTCGGGGCTGGTTTCAACACTTAATTTTTAGCAAAGAGTCAAAGAGATCCTTTAAAAAAAAAAAACATGTATGCCGGATCTAAGTCAGGTAATATTCTCCTCCAGGGGCTTCCTGTTTCACTCAGAGCAAAAGTTGGAGTGATCTGCCTGCTTCCGTGCCCACCCTCCCCACCCCCCACCTCCACCATTATCCCTGTGACCTACAAGCCTCCTCCGGCCACTCTACCCTAAAGCCCTATTCTACCTCATTCTTAGCCATGCTCAGCTCTGCCTGGAAGAGCCATGTCTAATTTGCTGCCCGTTGTATCATGAGGTCTTCCCCTGGGCTGGGCAAGTCCTCCTTCCCGACAGACCGTCGCACATCGCACCTCCCAGTTCCCTAACTCATTACTTGTGTCTCTTTGCTCTGGTCTCTCATCACTTTTCACAAAGCTTTCCTTCTTTGCTGTGTTTATTTAATGCCTACCTCTCTGGAAGAAAATTGAGGCCCTGGAAGCCTGGGATCAATCTCAAGTCTGTTTTCAAGGTATGGGGCTCCTAGAACAGTGTGTTCAGCCAATGTCTACTGAATGAGTAAATGGATGGAATATTAGTACCAACTACATTCTCATCTGTCTTTAAAAAAATTATGTGTCTGAATGTTTTGCCTGAATACATGTCTGTGTTCATAAGTGTGCCTGGTACCCTCAGAGACCGGAAGAGGGCTTCAGAGCCCCTGGAATTAGTCACTGATGTTGTGAGCCACTGTCTGGGCTCTGGGAATTGAGCCCCAGTCCTGAGCAAGAGCAACAAGAGCTCTTAGCTACTGAGTCACCTCTCTACTGCCATCTCAAGACTTTAGTAGATTTGTGGTGAGAAAGGGTGGCGTTCTGAAGGCTCTGCACTCACCAATTCACACACTCCGTGAGCTTGTGTTGAGTTCTGAATGTGCCCCGGGTACTGCACTAGACCCTAGAAATAGGGAAATTCACAACACTCCCCATGGTACCTCAGGAAGAGCATCTTGTGGACGATCTCTAGAAATAAGCAACGTAAACACAGCAGGTCAGATGACCACTAGCCATCTCATCCTTGGGATTTGGTTTTCTCTGCTGTGAAGGGGCAGCAGGTGGGTCTGGATAGAACCCCTGGTGTTGGCTGCCAGAGAAGAATGTTCTACCAGGAATGTTCAACCTCAGCCTGCGGGCCACATGTGGGTAAGAATAGCTATGAAAGCTTGAGCTTGAAAGTTGGCATTGCCCAGTGGGCAGGGTGGAGACTGGCATTTGGGGCCGACAGGAGGCTAAGTGTGAAGGTCCCGACAGTGTGGCATGCTAAAGAATTTCCAGGAAGCTGGCTATAAGGCAGACTATGTGTGAGTGTGCACAGGGGAGGGCGGGGGATGAAAGACAGAAAACAGGCTGCTCGAGGTGCCCAGGGCTTCAGATAAAGTAAGCACTTTTATTAATTTTTAAAGTTACATTCATGTGTGTGTGTATGTACGTGCACGCGCATGCACGCACGTGTGTGATGGAGTCATGTGGTGGTCATAGGACAAGTTATGGAAGTCAGTTCTCTTTCCACCCTATGGGCCCCGGAGATCAAGTTCAAGTTGCTGTCAGCCTTGGCAGCAAGCGTCTTTTCTCTCAACTCAGCACTTTTATTGAACCCTGGAGGGGAGATGACAGAGGCTGGGGTTGCGTCACAGTCATGGGACCTGCACCCCAGAGATGTTAGCATCTCCTCTCCTAGCCTCCCATTGGAGACAGACGACTGTGACATTATAAAAACACTGTAATGTTATTTTCTCTGGGTTGCTTTTTCGAAATGGAATTTTCTTTTTATCGTGATTTTATTTATTGATTTTTCTGAAATGAAATTACTGTGCATTGCACAAACCATCTCTATTGATGAACTACACGGCTGTGCAGCCTTCTAAAACATTAACAAACAAAAATCCCACTCCCCTGGTGAGAAGTCACACTCACCTCGGTCCTCAGTCCCTCATAGGATGTGCCTGCTGGTCTGGCGTTCCCAGAGTTCACGTCACCCTCGTTACATCTATAATTTTGAAGAATCTGGCTATGTGCCTTCTCTCATCTCCACTTAATTGATAGGTAAATAGTTTGAAGACCTTTCCATTGATGCTTGTTTTAATTTGTCCTGGAGGACTTAAATAAATAATACATTCCTATTCTTGGTACAAGACTCATTTTCTATGGCTGAAAATTATTATTATTCCCCTTTAAAGACTCAACTAACTGACACTCCAGGGAGGGGTTGGACTTTCCAATACTTCGTTTTTCAACATTTTCCCAACCCTTCATCTGGGTACCCACCGAGAAGCACAATATCCATCCCATGGAGTGCTGAGATGAAGCTACATCAATAACTATCGACGCTGTTTTTGAAAGTATCTGTGTGCTGATAAATATTTAGCAGCACGTGACTCATAAACGGCAAGTTCTTTAGAATAAAGCAGTGTTTTAAAATGTAGAGAGTGTCATACATTATAAACTACAATAAGACAATAAAATCTGGTACATATAAATTCAAGTCATAATTACTTTATTTACTATGAACCAATCTTGCTAAGCATCATTAAAAAGTTATTTACTCGTTTTGCTCCAGGGAGTCCACATTGATGTATAATGTATGATTTTTTTCCCCTGCTGTGAACAATGTTGATAAAAAGTAGGCAAATATACCATTTTTCTGCTTTATTAAAACACTCTTTTTCTTTGTGTGTATGTATGTCTTTGTGTGTATATACATAGAGACATTCATTATGCATGTGCGTTCATGTGTGTACAGATGCATGTGTGTGTACATAAGTGGAGAAGTCAGAAGCAAATTTCCAGTGTCTTTCTCGGGTGCCATCATTGGCCTTGTTCTTTGTAATGATGTCTCCCCTGGATCTGGAGCTTGCTGAGTAGATGAAACTAGCTACCTGGATAGTAAGTCCCAAACATCTGCTTGCGTTCTGCCTTACCTCGCTTATGTATGTGAGTTCCGGGGGTCGAACCCAGGTCTTTGTGATTGCCAGTCGAGCACCTTCCTGACCAAGCTGCCTCCCTGAGGCATTTTCTCTCTTTAACCTAACAGGCTGCCTAATAATTGGTTTGTCAATATACTGGCTTTCTCAGAGCCTTATTTTTCTCATCTGTAACACTGGGTGAACCATGTACCTTGGAGGTTGGCACACAGTGGCCTGAGACAAATTGTGGCCTACCACTTGCTTTTTTTTTTTTTTTTTTTTGTAAGGTATGAAAGTTAAGAATGGCCTTTACATTTTTTCAATGGTTTAAACAATACTTTTGGGACATGTGAAAATTTTTTGAAATTAAGATTTTGGTATTCACTAATGAGGTTTTAACAACACAAAGCTGGGTTCACTCATATGTACATTATTTATGGATATTTTTGCATGAAAACAACAGACTTGAGGAGTTACCACAATTTGCAAACTGAAAAATACAAAATCTAAACTGGACATTTATAGGAAGAGTTTGTCTACCTGTGTGGGCTGGAATGACAGCTAGTCTGAAGGGTCCTTAGATGGGAAGCCCTGCTGAAGGCCATTACCTAGACGAGCCACTTAATGAACAATTTTCAGTCTAACCGAATCTCTAAAAGGACTCCTTTAAGCAGCAAGTGTGGTTTCAATGTCACAGTTGAAATTTTTCTGGCCAACTGGGCAAATGATGATGGGTACAGTGGGGATAACTTTGTGACTTTTGGCTTATGCTGGCTCTTGATTAGTTCTGGCCTTTGTCAGCCATCCAACATGGGGTCTTTTCTTAGAACTCAGTTGACCCTTCCTCGAATCTCAGTTCCTCCGTTTTGAAGCTCAGTGCTGACATCCCTTACGCTGGAAGGCTCAAAGCACAGCATCCTTTGCATCAGGAGGTTGCAGGCTCCTCTGGCGGGCATCTGCATCTCACCTCCCTCTGAGCCTTGATAGCACTTGCTTTGTACCTCTCTTATAACACTTAGCACATCTTGCTGTTGGTTGTAGCTATTTATGCCTCCACTTCAGTTTCGCTATCAGACTTGGGAACGTGCCAGGGTCTTCTGACTTCTTATGTCTCCTGAGGCACCTAGCACATTGCTCTGAGCACAAGGGATATGAAATGAATATTTAGCAAATGAATGAATGAATCATTAAATTGTTAAAGATATTCAGAATCTCAATTCCTAGGTAAAAACAGGTGATTAGAGAAAAGAATTATCTGGGAGCAAAGAAATACAGGGGAAGCAGATAGCCAAGTAAGAGCATGTTAGAAAACAAGACAGCCAATACAAAGTGCCATGGATTCAAGACTTTAAAGATTAGATAACTCTTGCTGCAAAATGAGAAAGCTCTGATCGGCTTGGTGACTCGTGGCTGTAATCACAGCACAGGGGAGGCCAAGGTGGGAGGGTTGCCATGAGTTTGGCACATTATGAATTTGATGCTAACCTGAGCTACAGAGTGAAACTGTCAACAAACAAACAGAAACAAGGGCTGAGGAAGATACTGCTGGTAAAGGCTCTTGCAGCCACCTGTCAACCTGAATTCAACCCCTAGGACCCTCACGGTAGAAGGAGAGAGCGATTATCCTCCAGCCTCTTCATGGGTATGTGACCCCCACAAATGTAATTACAGACAAAAGACAAAAAGGTTTCCAGGAAGAGGAACCACCTCACAGAATAGAGTCTCTCCGTGTGTGGAGGGTGGATAGGGTGGGAGGGTCATGCTTGGGAGCTCAGTATGTGACTGGTAGGACTGAAATACAGTGTTGAGGGTGGAGTCGACTGCTGATACCGTCTCCGGATGCTTTAGTCAGATGCACCATTCGGTAAAGAGGGTTTGAGTAGGAGAAAAGAGTGGGCTTTGATTTATTCACAGTTTGAAAAAGGTTTTATGTACCAGGCGCCAGGCAAAGGGAATCTTTGTAAATTATTTACTCTACTTCAGACAAATGAACAAGACAAACAATGGCAACAAAAATGCCTCGTGGCTTGTCAGCTGTAAGTGTTCATCTTTAGAAATCACAGAATCGCTCTTGGAAGACTGCAAAAGCCATGAGGCTATGCATCTAGCCCTGGAATCCTCTAGCAAACAGCTTCCAAGTGTCTGTCCTTTCTCTACAAGGTTGTTTAGTTTTGGGGAAAACACTGTTTTCCCAAGTAGTCAAATGTTGTGTGGCAAAACTGTTCCTGGGGAGATGCAACACACACGTCTACTTACCCCAGATAGGGAGCCCAGGACAGACTACAGTACAGATACCACCAAAGTCCAACTCGGTGAACCGATGAGTTTTACTGGGGTCACTTACTTACAGGAACATGGGAGAGGGGTTACTTACAAGAAGAGAAATAACTCAAGACCAGCTTGCATCACCAAAGCCCACCCCAGCATGGGTGACAGCTCACAAAGCTGGGAACCTGGAGTGCCCTGCACAGCCTGCAGGCAGCTCAACAGGTTGGAGCATGTCCTTTGCAGGTGCCTCAGTTGCTTTAAACCTCTTCCAATCTTCTAGCTTCCGCTTCTGCCAGGCAGCTGGTCTGGTCTTCTTTGCAACCTGGCTTCCTACATCTGAGAGGGACTCAGCTTTTACTACTGACTCTGGCAGGGAGGGGGCCTGGAGAATCTGGTCAGTTTCAGAAACTTCCTGAAGCTCTCTTGAGTTGTTTACCTTTCTGCTTAAGGAGCTTCCTTGCAGGGTAGAAAGTTTCAGTCTCGGAGGAAACAATTACACAACACCGAACAGCAGCGCTCCGGCACAATTGTAGCTTTTCAGAAGTGTTCCTCTGGGCCGATGCTGATTTCCTGGGACTCCCACCTGTTGGCTTTAGTTCTTTTCCTTGACATCCAGGGAGCGAGTCTAGTTTGTCTTCTCCTTGTGAGACATCCAAACAACCAAGCCAGATACTCTATCGGCCCCCAGCCTTCTCTTTAGGCTTCCTTCCACTGACTGCCCCATTTCTAGTCTTCATGATGCCCTGGCTCATCTGTTAACCTTTCCTTATTGTCATATCCCTTTGAAAACGGCACACCCAATTCACACTGCAACATTCTGACTGCATGTGTGGGTGCAGTCAGGGCCTGATGTGTGCTGGGTGACCCACTACTAAGCTTGGCTTGGTTGGCGATATCCTTTCTTTGTGATGTGGCTATCTCTTTCTCAGTGAATCAGTTTAGGCACGCTATGGATACCTGTATGCTAAAACATCCGGACTCTGGTCAGTTTGGTGAATTAAACTGCTAAACAACTTCAATATATTTAAACAGTCTAGTTGGTGTGTTGTTAAGATATGCTGTCTTTGGAACTTTGCAGGGTGGCATTTATATATTTAGTACTATGAGTTGGTCGACCATACTCTAGGAAAGATGTCCAGTAAGAAGATGTCTTGCAGGTTCTCAGGGCTGAGACTAGACAGTCAGGGACCACCACAGGGACAAAGAGCTGATAAGTTCTGGGAACTGAGTCGATAGCCTATTCTTTTCCCTCCTCTCTTACTCTTCCAATAGTGTATAGGATGTGCATTTCCCGACCCTTCTACTTCCATTGCGGGGACCAGAGGGATCAGATGCACTATAATGAGCAGGGTGGCTCCAAGGACAAACTGACCACTGATATCTATCCCACACGAGAAGCCATCTTTATAAATACTAGAGTCATGACTGTTGGAAAATGACCAGACTCTGCCTGACTTCTCTTCCTGTCAGTATTGCGTGCTTGTGAAGACCAGAAAACAACGTTCAGAAGCCATTTCTCTGCTTCCATCATGTGTGTCCTGTGGTATCAAAATCAGGTTATCAGGCTTGTTGGGGGCTGCTGAACCATCTTGCTGGCCCCTCGGTTGTATTTTTATTGTCACTGAGCCAAGCCTACGAGCATCCGGAGTAGAGCTTTCTGGATTCTAAAATTATCAACCTTGTGTTCTTTTTTAAGTCAGATTGGCTACATGCAGCACTACTACATAGCTGAAGAGGATCTTGAACTCTTGATTCTCCTGCCTCCACCTCCCCAGGGCTGAGGTTACAAGCATGTGCTACCACAACAGGCTTAGAAGTATCAACCTTCCTGGTATTTCACTGAAAGGGTGTTATTTTTAAATGGGTTTTGTGGAGATTCCAAGCTAACTAACTCTTGTCCATGTTCCTTAGCCACACCCCTCCTGGCCATGCCCAGAACACTGCCCAATTCTTAAGTCTTTAATGACAGCGAGAGGTGGGGGTGGGAGGGAAATGCCCTTGTTCTCTGCCATGATGAGTTGGTTTCAACACAAATATCCTGTGTTACATTTAAGTAAAGAAGGTGGACTCTTACAAAGAGAAAAAGAATTTAAAAAAAGATACAAGATAACAAAGGAATAAAGCCAGCATTAGGGAGGCAGAAGCAGGTGGATCTCTATGAGTTTAAGGCCAGTCTGGCTTACGTAGTGACTTCCAGGTCAGCAAGGGTTACATAGTGAGACCCTGTCTAAAAACACACACACACACACACACACACACACACACACACACACACACCACTGTGTAACATTCAAAACGGCTGCAAAAGTGAACAGAATACTATAGGGAACCCCGGCTTTACTATCAGCTTGCCTGGGTTTAGAAATGATCAGTGTGCTGCCTGTCCTGATTTATTGATACCATCAGCCTGGCCTTGTGTTATTTCAAGGGGAAATTCTTTCTCCTGTAACAGAACTGCTTCTGTCTGTCTGGCCCCGTCTCCCAGCCAGATTTTTCTCTTACTGTTCCTTATTTGCTTGCTAGATGCTTCGGGCTGCAGATGGGGCTGGTATGGGGACAGTCTCTGCACAGACAGCATAATGCCTCCACTCATTAGCGGGGGTGACATTTGCTCATAAGCAAGGCCTTGAGAGCACAGGATTTATGGCCCTGCCCTTCTTTCTCACATCATGGGCAGTCTCCGAGGCATCCCTCCAGAGCAGCTCCCACTGGACACAAGGGACCATTCTTCCTTGGCACAAAACATCAAGCCCTTTGCCCGTCGTCTTTATGTTACGAACAGTGAGATGTTCCTGCCTCACTGGTTCCCAGCCTGGGGGCCGAAACAGCCATACGTTCTCACACATTCAGAATAAGGGTCCCGTCTAGGACCTGACTGACTCCAGTAATCCCGAGAGTACCTCTTTTTGCTTTTTTTCGATTTAATGATACATTATCCTGACCCCCAGGCTGGCCTCAAACTAGCGGAGGATGACCTTCAACGTTTGACCCTCCTGCCCCTCACAACGGAGGGCTGGGATTACGGGCATGCACCACCACACAGGTTTACGTGGTGCCTACATCCAGCTCTGGCTGTTTGCATGCTAGGCAAGTACTTTAGCAACTGAGTCGTACCCCAGCCCCACCGTAGGTTGACCTTAATAAACGAAGGCAACGTTTCCCCCTTCCATTTCCTCACAAGAGAAGGAAAATAACTAAACAAACCCTGTTTGGTGACCAAATTGGCTCCCGTAGAAGCATTTCAATTCTTGGATGGTTTGGCCTGACTAAACTCTGTACAAAATTAAAATAAAATCCTTTCGTCTGCCCCTTAATCCTCCCTTTCCGCTGCTTGAAATCAACTTTTCAGGATATTGTCTTCTGTTTTGTTGACATTTGCATTTAAACATAGTGAATAAGGAACTTTCCCCAGAACACAGATGGGAGTGTTTAATCCCTCTACCCCAGTTTCCCAGTAAATCAGATGGCTATGAATATTCATTGAGAAGACCTGACTCCTCCAGGCCTTGGGGCTCGCCCTTCTTGCTTGGGCTGGCTTTGTTCAGGTTGGCTATTTGTGGTTTTCTTTGGGATCCAAGCTCAGACAGTGGATAGAGAGGGAATGGTGGTTGGTAGATAAGAACCCAGCTACTCTAACTAGGACCCTCCACTTGCCCCTGACCCCCAGTCCTGTGCATACAGGCACTTACACACAATTTCTTTGAGATGCAGGTGGTTTCATTTCAGTCTACTGTGATTTGTGAACATTTTGTGTAAAGAAATGAAAAAACAAATTTATTTCTTTGCTCACGACAAAGCTGGAAGGTAGAGAAGGGGATCAGTAACGAGCAGGTGTCTGGGAAATGGCAAATGGTAGCCCTCTTTTACACTTGCAAATGGCAAGAGAATCCACAGAGAATGATTCAATAACCCGCCTC
>CABHPH010142351.1:0-12328 GCA_902168325.1 Peromyscus nudipes | reverse complement strand
AGATGTGTTGATTTAATGTGATGGGCCACTGAATGCCATTCTGACACAAATTTCTTTAAAGAGTTGTTTTCTCTCTATTCCCATCGCTAACAGCCAACTCTACTCTAGGTTCCCACTGTCTGCCGTGGCCAGAACCAAGCCTCATTCACATGGCCAACACAGCTTTTTCTCCCTTGTTTGTTTTTTTTTTTTTTTTTTTTAAGGGGGTGTTTCAGGGTTGGAGCCTGACCATCTGTACTATAACAGCTAGATCACCAACCCTTATAAACACCCTTTGACTGTGTGGATCATATGTCCATTATTAATCTAAATGTTTATATTTTCTCTATTCTTTTGGAGGAAAGCCTAAGAAGAATAAAGAAATAGGAAATGAGAGAAGGCTCAGTGGGCAGACTTCTGACTTCAATCTGATTTCAATCTCTGGAACATACATATTGGTAGAAAGAAAGATCCTGCTTTACAATTTGTCCTCTGGCCTTCACATGCATACTGTGGTATACATATCCACCCTCTCGGGCCCACAAAACAGTGGTAGTAATAATAATAATAATAATAATAATAATAATAATAATAATAACAAACAATAAACAAATAATAATTTTAAAGTCAAATAAAGAGATGGACTTTGAAGCCAATATACATAAAGACATGATCAAAATAAAGTAATTTATAACTAAGTAATATGCAAGGTCTCATATATTCTTTTAAAGATATGATTCTATTTTGGTCAATATATAAAAATATGAACTGTAGTTAGGTTAAGACTGAAAAAAATAATTTCATAACAGCTTCAAACATTAAAATTCCTTGGAAACAGAAATCCAGTTTAATCACTGGCATGGACATATTCCCAGAGCTTTAGAGAATCCTGTGTCAACTGGATTAAAATTCATTATCACTATTTAACAAGATAGAGATAAAGTCAACTTCTCTGGTAAGCTAAGAATTATGAAATAATACAGTTACTTAGAAGAAATGAAAATATGAAAACTATAATTGTACACTGCTAGGGTAATGATTTGAATTTGGCCACCAATAACAAATAAGCAAAAATAAAAACAAATTTTATTTCCTAGTTGTCATGATCTCAGCTTCTTTGGATTATGATTAAAAGACTGGCAGTTTGTAAAAACTAAACAATGCCACATGATCGCTTGCTTCTTAACTCTTAATTAGTGAAATGAGACCATGCACGTCAGACATTTGGTTTTGTCATATCAAAAATCCAATTCAGACTAGGAAAGTTTTGAACCCAAGGGCGACACTATTTTGATCTCTTATACCTTTTGACCATAACAACAGCCACTGGAACTAGTCGAAGAGCTTCCAATATGAATTTCAGAATTCATTCCCAAAAGGCATGAAACGGTGAGGACCAGGAGCTTTTTACAGACACTTAGTTTTCTACATGTTACACAGGATTTTGCTTTTAACATGCATAGGCTGGTTTTAGCCAGTGTGGATACATGCCTTTATGCCATTAATGTCACTGCTTTCTCATACGTGTGACATAATATTGATGATATCCTTTTCAGGAAGATAAAAAATAAACAACTAAACTACAAATACACCCAGTTACAAATGACAAAGATTCAATCATACATCCAAACATGATTTTTAAAATTGTGTGGAAGAATGTAATGGTACACCGGCTCAGACTCATTCAGCAAGATTAATTACAAAGTTTTAATGATTAAATTATTCACAAGGAAAATGGAAAGCGACACATTTTCATCAAAATGATCCAGTTCAACCTATTCTCTCACTGGAGAAAGTTAAACTCCTTCCTGTTCAGTTTTCTTGTGAACAATATTTTGGGTCTTGATCTTGGATATTTGGATATTTGTTGTCTCCTTAAAAATACATTCTTACTTCCCCCAAACTGCATTCCTCTTGTCTTTCTGGTAAATGAAAATCTAAAGTTTATTTTTCAAGCTCCCCCCCAACTTCTTCCACTAATTCTAAATGATTTCAATTACTAGACTCATCATTTCTTCTAGAAACGTGACCCTGTGATTACACAGTGTTTTGTTGTTGTTGCTTTTGATGTTTCTTTGGAAATGGATTCACCCTGAGACAAGGTTGGTTTCACATTTGCCATCCTCCTGTGAAATGCCAGGATTTCCAATGTGAGTTGCCATTCCTAGCTCCACACTTCGTTTAACATGGATGCATGTATCAACAATTTTCCATGGCAATCTGTTATCATTTTTCCCTGAAACAATGCAATCAGGTAGAATGGAAGAGGAAATGAAACGGAGTTCTGGGGTCTATAAGACTCCATAGAAAAATGTAAAGGCTGTCTTTGAATACCCAATAAGGGGGGTGGGTAATACAATTAGGTCTCAAGACAAAAAAATTTCCATGTTAAATAAACAGTATTTTAAAGCATTTATATGGCAGTCACAGGTATAATCACTGTACCAATAAAGTATAATATACTATTACAAAAACTAAGGTTTTCTACCTCAAAATAGTGGCTACATTTTATTTCAGCATAAAACGGCTACCAATTAGCAACGGACAAGACTTCTGGGGAGACTGGGAGCTTTTCTCTTTTTCCCGATTCGAAGGAGATGAAAGGGAAGTTGTAGAGTTGGGTGTTTGTTTGCCTGTTTTGGTTTTTCAAAACAGGGTTCCTCTGTAAAATAGCCCTGGTTGTCCTGGAACTCGCTTTGTAGACCAGGCTGGCCTCGAACTCACAGAGATCCGCCTGCCTCTGCCTCCCAAGGGCTGGGATTAAAGGTGTGCACCACCACTGCCCGGCTTGTTTGTTTTTGAGAAAGTGGAGTAGTGGGCAGATCTGGACACTCAATAATCTCGCAGCTAACTCTGGTGTCACAGTATACAGTTGGAAAGGAGCCACATGTATGAAGCCCAAACTCCCTCAAAATATATCCACTTAGCCTTTGAGATTAGGAGTAGAAGAACAAAAGATCACATAACACAGAAAAGATGATTATGGAGATGATGTCAGACTAGCCCAAAGTTAAAAGGGAAATCACTGGAAAGAGGGTCTAAATATTAACTAAGACAACTCAGAAGGGACTCAAGGCTTACTATCGCGAGCACACCCTCTGTGAATCCACGCTACATGTTCAATTCACACATGTGAGATTTCCACGACCACAATGCAGGGTGTTTTGCAGAAGTACTATAACTTTTAAACCAAACTGTCCAGAATAAGAAAGAACAAGTGTAGCAGGACAACCCACACCCATCATCACAGCGCTGGAGGGAAGATGAGGGGGGAGAATCTCTGATGCAGCCCCTCCCTGGGTGAGGTGCATACTATCAGCCCTGTGATGAGAAAAACCTTGATCTGTGACTGAGCTCCATACCCAGCCCTTTCACAGCCTCTTAACTAAGTCAAATTAGATAACCACAACCGATACAAAGAGAGCAAGAGAAAACATCACCACGCTCCCACCCTTGGTTTTGTTTTAAAAGGGGACACTGTATCTATAATCTCCTTTGAGAGCTCATTAACTTGAAATAAGTCCCAGTCAGAGGCAAACAGGTTCCACATAACATAGTAGATTAAATCAGAGTTAAATATAGCAGCTAATTTTATATTCATGTAAACACCTGCATCGCCTGAGTCAAGACTCCTCAGGAACAAGACTTCTGTAAACCTAAATGCATAACATCAGCCAATCATTAATTTCCTTATTCATGGAGATGTTATTCAGACCATCAGTGTTTTTTTTTTTCTTAATAACTGACTCTATTGAATTACTGAAAGTGTATGACAAGTCTAGGCTCTAAAAGTAGCTTGCCATCACTTAATATATAAGCAAGAATCTAGAATTACTTTAGAGTCAGGAAATAATGGCAATAAGGTCTTGCTATCACTGGTGAGAACAAGTTACCAGACTGACCCTTAACTAACACAGAGGGGCAGTTTCACTGTTTTATTAACTGAACTTCCCCAATCCCCACCCCTAAAACTCTTACTCTACTTCACTAATTAATATGAGATAATGATTCTTTGTGTATCAATTTCTGTTTTTTTAATTAAGAGCAGAAAAACAAAGATTGGCGAGAGAAACTACTTTAGCTGCAATAAGTGAAGATAACAAGTATATTTTGGATTTTTAAAACAACAAAGATCACAGTTGAGACCAAACTTTTCAAAAATATTTTGATCTATTATATAAATATTAGGATCAGGTTGGCAGACTTTCATACAAACCCCTAATAATAACAGTTGTTAAAATAAGTATTTATAGAGCAATTTTCATGAGACCAGCCTTTGGACAAATAAATAAAACTGATTATATACCTCCTACCTAGAATCTGCACATTATAAGATATAATTTATAAGATACTAAAACCAACTATTTCTCGATAACTATTTTAATATTCTTAGGAGAGAAATGCAGATATTCTGTTTATGATAACTGTTGGAAAGGGAGTTTAGATGTTTACTATAAGGCTGTATATTCTTTATTTTATTTTATTTTACATATATGGGTGTTTCCCCTGCATGCATGTCTATGTACCATATGTGTGCCTGGTGGCCACAGAGGCCAGAAGACAGCATTCAATTCCCTGAGACCGAAGTTATAGATGGTTGTGAGCCAGCAGGTGGTGCTGGGATTCAAACCCGGGTCTCTGGAGTTGAAGTCAGTGTTCTTAACCACTGAGCCATCTATCCTAGGCTGCATATTTTTTTACAAACACTTTCATGCTGGAGTTAAAAGTGCAAAGACAGGAAGCTCTTGAGTATCATACCAAGGTACACTCTTGATACAATATGGGTGGCCTAGAATATAGTGGTACTCTAATAAAAAATTTTAGAATAATCTAATCCTATCCATAATATTCTTATCAAATGATTCCAGCTTCTATATAAACATCCAACATGATATGGAATCAGGTCTCCATACACCAGTTGAGAAAATGTCTTCTTTAAATTAAGGTAAGAAACACATCTTGTCTGTGATGTATTTTAGCTTCGTCTCATACTAAACTAACATTCCCAAAAGACAATCTTTCTCCTGTTTGAACACAATGACAGCTTAGTTTCTCTTTTTCTCTATGTAAATACTTTGGTCATAAGCCATTTTTTAATCTCCTTTTCTTCTGTGTGTGGGTGTGTGCGCCCACATGTCCTGTATGGGATTCATGTGCATGTGTATGTAGAAGGCATAGGTCAACCTCGGGTGTGGCTATGGGGGAGCAACCCACCTTGGTTTTTGAGTCAGAGATCTGGGATTTGATGACTAGCCCGAGGGAGCTGGCCAGAAACCCCAAGGACCCACTTGCCTCTGCTTTTCAGGTGCTAAGATTACAGGTATGCTCCTCCACATCTGGCTATCTCTTCAGATCCATTTTGCCAAATCTTAGTGTCCGCTGCCTCATCTCAGACACCTGATGGGAGATCTCCTGTGGCCTTCCTCCCTCTGTAGTAAGACCTACACATAGTAATCTCTAGCTCCCTGCGTCCAACGTGTTCTTCAGAACTGCCTGCCGACATCTCCCCTCCACAGTTCGCTTTGATTTTTCTTTTGGAAGCTCAGTTGATGCTTGTATCTTCCACGTTGAACTTCTGCTAGCAATGTCGGCAGATGGCCCTAGGGCTCCACTTACCATTGTGTTTGGATAATTTAAGGATTCAAGAATACTGAAAGTGAAGTGCTAAGGGAGAGGGGGAAAAAAGAGAAGAAGAAGAAGTAGCCACTGGAATTGAGACGTGACTGGATGTGGGAAGTGGTGGGAACGATGTGTTCAATGATATCTAAATGTCTGCTGGGGGTAAGTAGGCAAGATCAACCAAACAAGGGAATAGAGTGAGAAGCACACTTCGGGGTTTACAGTCTGACCAATGGCATGACCAACTCAAGCATCAAGGAAGCAGTTAGACATAAAGACTTAGAGCAGGGAGGGAGCCATCGCCGATTAGTTGCAGAGGCCTGAAAAGCTAGTTAAGTCTTGAGCAAAGGAAAGAGAGAGGACAGTGAAAAAGGGGAGAGAAACGGGCAAGTGTACCAAAAATGAAATCAAATAAAACTGTAAGCATGTGACCAGACCAGAGATGAGAAGAACTGAGGGGAAGGTTGCTAGTGTGACATAGGAAAGACAAGTGCAGCGAAGATTGGCAAGGGGAAACAGTAGAGCTCTGAATGATCCTCACAATGGCAAGGCCATGCTTCAGGAAGACGCTGAACAGCCGTGGGCTAGCCAATGGGAAAGGGAAGTGTCACGCTAACAGGAATAAAAGCGGTTTGAGGGGTCTGACTGTAAAGGAAACCGTGCGCAAATGCTACAAAACGCTGTGTTCTCGTGGATTCACAAGACCCTGAAACACACACGGTGGTGGTCTGGATTTTAAGAACAATATGAGCTCAGACTCCTAACTCTGGACTCTTAACACTAAAGCCACTCAACAACCGTATAATAGCCAATTCACTCAGCTGCCTTCTAGAAGGACCACAGTTGAACAGCAACAACTTAATACATTGCGTTCGATCACCAAGAGAAATCTCAAATTAAGTACACTGCAAAATCAAAATCAACTTCAAATACGAATGGTAGCCAGAACACCATTAAGAGACTTGGATGAACTAAAATCCATCAGGAACTAACTTTCTAACTGATATATGCTGGAGCCAAACCCTATGAAAAAAAAAATGCATGCTGTGCTCCTGTAGTCCACACACAGTGCGGGACAGGCCTACGCAAAGTGATTTTTCACACTGTTGAACAAAAATGTTAGCGATTTCCCACCTGGGAATCTCTGTGTAAAGAAAGCATCCAGGGTCTCAGCAGTCCCTATAGTAATAAAATCAGTATTTACCACATTCAAAGCATGGTACTGCAGTCCAAAAGAATGGAAAGGGAGCTTTTATTCTCTATTTTAATATGGCACCAAAGAAAAACCCAGTGTGATTACATCAACCAGGACTGCGGATACACAAGAGCTTATCCTAAGGATGTAACTGGCACCACCTGTAAATACAATTTCCCTGGTACAAAAGTATCTAAAACATTCCAACTAGAAAATCATTCTTTTTTAATAATGCACTCTGATGAAAAGCTTTTGCAAGTATGTAAGGTACATTTACTCTGTGGAGTATTTCAGTACTAAATACACATTGAAAAAGCAATTTCTTAAGCGTGACTCTGCTATCTGATGTCCCACACGATAAAATTACACAGGCACAGAACACTCCCCGCAACATAAGGTCAAACACGCCTCGTCTGTCCACTTATTCAACCCTCCTACTCACTGAAAATGTGTAAACCAACTTCACAAAAAGAAAAGACACTTCCAAGTATTTTTTTTTTTAAGAAATAGTTAAGAGAAGGAGAGAAAAAAAATTCAACTAGAAAGTCAAGGCTACAGCAGGTGGCTGCAATGAGCTCAGGATGCCTGGCAATTGTAAATGGGCCCAGAGATCCCTAGCTGCCAAAGCAAACAGAAAAAGCAGAAATTAGTTAAACCATTATTTAATGTCAAATACAAGTGAAGGGAAAAGGCAAAACGCTAGAAGCATATGTAATGCACAGAATAACAACACTTATAACACATATGTGGCTCTAAATACTTTTAATGTATTAACGTTTTGGGGGGGCAGCACATAGCAGCTGGTGGTCGCTCAGGGATATGGCCCTTGGAATATGAAGACTCTCATGGCAAGAAATATCTCCTATTATAGCATTCCTGGGCTACAATAGTCATGGCTTTCTTTCAGGAAACTTTCATTATTTTAAAATATACAAGTCAGCCAGGCGGTCGTGGCACACGCCTTTAGTCCCAGCACTCAGGAGGCAGAGGCAGGCGGATCTTTTTGAGTTCGAGGCCAGCCTGGTCTACAGAGCAAGATCCAGGGAAGGTGCAAAGCTACACAGAGAAACCCTATCTCAAAAAAAAAAATATATATATATATACACCCCCACAAGTCTAACATAATGCATGATTTATAATTCTGTACTTTAGAAATGTGATTTTAAAAAAGAGACACTGAGGAATTTCCTATAGGTAACCATTCATTTAAAGTGGACCATTTCAACCACAGCCGGTCCTCCATATGCATGGCTTCTGTATCAGCTAACCAGAGATGAGAAATAATTATAAAACCAAACACAAAACAAGACCAGTCAACTAGCCAACAAGAACAACAATAAAAATAACCCCAATCACATCATTCCATAAATAATACAATATGGAAGACTGTATCATCTCAGATCCAAAGAGCAATATTAGATTCTGAACATGAAAATATGACAAACATAAGGAAATGGGATTTTAATGAATCTGCCACAAAAGAGCTGTCATGCGAAATCCTATTAATCTTCTTCAAACTTAAAGACAGGTCACACTAAAGGCCCAGGTATGCTATTTCACAAGACAAAACAAAAAGAGAAACAAAAGGAGACAGAGAGATTTGGAGAGAACGAATTAAAAAGAAGAGCAAATAAGAGATGCCTTGGGATCTAGTTATTCCAGTCTAGGTGAAATATTTTAGAGAAATGAAAACTACGCCCATATAAAGCGCAGGCACAAATGTTCACGGAAGGATTAGTAATAATAGCCCAATAAATGGAAATGACCCAAACAACCATCAACCAAGAGAGACAAGTGAGACCTATACATAAGATGAAATATTACCTATCAATAAAGAAAACACCAACTCAAACTACAAAATGGGCAAACCTTGAAAGCACAGTGCTAAATGAAAAAAGCCAGCCAAAAGAGACCAGAAACCACGTGATTCCAAGCATTCAAAACAGTAAGAATGGTAAAACCAGAGAAATAGAAGGCAGATTTTCAGGTTATTGAGCCCGGGGGAGTATGGTGGTCAGCTGACAATGGCTAAAAGGTACAGGGTTTCTTTGGGGGTAAAGATTAGGTTCTAGAATAGACTCAAGTAACAATACACAATTCTGTGAGTTGCATGGTCATCTCATGGTCTTTGGGGAGGAAGGTCAGGTCAGATTAGGTCAGGTCTACACCATCCTTCCAGGTTACCACACTCCAAAGGGGCTCAGGTCTTTTACTTAAAATGATGCAATGTTTGCAAATAATCTATGCTCATCCTCTCCCAAAATTCTGTTTAAGTCATCTGTAGCTTGCTCATGATACTGAGCACAATGTAAATGCTATGGAAATGGCTGACACACTGTGTTGTTTACAGAATCATGCAATTAAGGTTATTGTTGTTGCTACTGCTGCTGGCTGGTTGATTGGTTTTGTTTGGTGTTTGTTTTTCTAATTGTTTCTCATCTCTGGTTAATTATATCCACTGATACAGAAGCTGTAGGTATGGAAGGCTGATGGCGCTTTGTAACAAAACAATTTATATCAGTAACCTATATGAAATATATTTTTTTAAAAAAAGACTCTCTTCCATTGTTTTTATGATTCTCTTTTCTATTATCTTTTCCATAGATACAGCTTCTGAGCCAAGACTGTCAGGGGCTCTAAACCATCCAGCTATGCCTCTGTAATGGATTGGCATAGTGGCTCATGGCTGTAGCCTCAACATCCAGGGAGGCTGACGCAGAATTTAAGGCCAGCTAGGCTACATAATGAGTAAAGTCCTAGAGAAAGGAATGGGGAAGGAAGAAGGAAGGGAGGAAGGAAAAGTCTTCAATTGTCACTCACACAATAACTCTGCACAGGACTGATCACCAGCACCAACTAATGGACAGACGCAAAGTGACAGCCTACCATGCTACCTGAAGGGTATCCACTAAGGACGAGGTTTCTCCAGGTAAGTTCCTTGGTCTGCAATATTTCTGAGTGGCAGAAGTGTTGGGATTAAACTAAAATAAATAATAGCCCAAAGTTCTCGTGCCCATTCATTCATTGTGCTGAGTTTCCAGTCATCACGAAGATACCAACATGCCAACCCCAGACCCCATGCCTGAATGTGACTGTCTACATTCCACCCACCTGCACGGATGTTGCAATTCCACAGCACATCCTAGAGTTGCCTTGAAGATGGCAAGACAACGGGAGTTCCCTTGCATGACGTGCTCTGATTGTCTGGGTGCTCTGTCTTGCCCAGCTATGCAGCTGGGTATCTCTGACAAGCAGAATGCTCTACCTGCTCAGTGAGCCCCAGCCATCCCCACCTCAGAAACAAATACAACACTAACGAAGATTGGAACTGCAACACATGGAGGTACTGATTAGATCATTTCTGGCAACCAGTAAAGTAGAGCTTTCAAGTATTTTCTGTTTCCTGGGGTTGAATGAAACTAGTTTTAAAGAATTCATTACACCTAAGGTTAAGGGGGGGATAAAAAGAATGAAAATTATTCTAACAGATCATCAAAAATAGCAAGTCAATTCATCAAAGAGAACTCAAAAGAATATTGGTGCAGCACAACTCATTAAGCAGTAGACACACTGCTTTCCCTTTGGATAGCAATTCCAGTGACTATTGGAAATAAAGTATAACGGTGTAAGCTCACCACAACACAAAGCAATGGGCAATGCAGTGCCACAGTGTCGAGGAAAGTATTGTGTGAACAAAATACCGAAGCAACAGGATTTCTCTTTCTCCCCCCCACGTGTGTGTGTGTGTGTGTGTGTGTGTGTGTGTATGTGTGTGAAAGAGAAAGAGAGATCCTGTTTTTTTTTTTGTGTGTGTGTGTGTGTGTGTAAGAGAAAGAGAGAGATCCTGGGGGGGTGGAGGGAGAGAGAGAGAGAGAGAGAGAGAGAGATCTTTCTCCTTAAGAAATGCAGTATTTCACAGAATAAATAAAAGAATAAAACATACATATTATAAATTTACTTCATTAAATTTCACAAATGCACAATGAAACATTGGCACAACATCAAATTATATATTGCTAGTTTAAAAAAATACTTGCTAGAGATGTCACTATGACTCAGCAGGTAACAGTGCTCACCACAAAAGACTGAGGATCAGAGTTCAAACTCAGGAATCCACCTAAAAATCTAAATGCGGTAACCCTCGTCTCTAATTCCAGCCGTCCTACAACAAGATGGGAGGAAAGACAGGGAACTGCCCGTGGGCCTGCTAGTCTGGAGTACAGGGCGCAGGAGAAGTGACAAGAAAGAAAGACTGCCTCAGAAACAAGGTGAATGGACAGAGTCAACTCCTGAAAGTTGTCTTCCAAACTCCGCACACATACTGTAGCATGGGCATGAGAAGACACACACACACACACACACACACACACACACACACACTAAATATTTCCAAAAGACAATGCTATGTAAAGATTTTTGGAATATAAAAGTAAGTGCATCCTTACACAGAACCTCGAACTTTGTGAAAGCAGTCATGCTTTGTTCTTTGTTAGCAAGATGCAGTGGATAAACAAGACTGTCACGTCACAGAGGAGGGAGTTGAATACCAAGCAGAATAATTCACCAAACTGTCCCACACTGTTGTTAAGAAGGGTCATTTAAAGATCCCAGAAGACAGGAGTTAAGCTCATTACTTCATGCCTCATATTTCTGGATTTTCTGGGGACAAATTAGTTAGGAAAAGGACTGTACACCATCATATCACCTGGACACTACTGCTTTCTAGAAGCTCCATGGGGAAGGGGAGACAGCCCTCTCTGACTCAGGACTCTATTCACAAATGGCTGTCAGAGCTCTTCCTGTTGGGCTTCCTGATACTTAGAAAGGTTTTTATTTGTTGGTTTGGGGATTTCAGTTTTATGGGGCCTGAACCCATGGCCTTGTGCATGGTAGGTAAGCACTCCATCACTGAGCTACACGCAAACTCCGAAATGTTTTTGTTCAACCATTATGGTACAGAACACAGACTACGTACAACCAACACGCCAGGCGTCAAGGAAGAGAATTCATTCATTTTCTCATGGTTCCAAGCAGCGAGACTTGGCTTGTTTGGGGGGAGGATGACACTGAGTGGAAATTAAGCTTTTTCTGTGACAATTTTGCTTTTAGCTCTGGATGCTCTGAAAGGCTGCCGTCCTCAGGAAACTGGGAGACCGCGGGAGAAGCTGTTCTAAGGGACCTCCCTGGGGCATCCTAGGATGGAGGCTGAGCATCTGCTAGTGGATCTTCAGTTTCCTCAGGTGACTCAGCCAAGGCTAGCATCTCTGCAGCTCAGCAGAGGCGGCCTCCCTTCCTCCCACTCACCCCGCAGTCTCCTTCTCCTCAGAGCGCTGCTACCATCCGGCCTCGGACACTGTTGTCTTTCCACTGGCAACAAGAACAGCTTTTCAAACAAACACACAGAAAGACTTTGTCTTAAACAAAAAGAAAAGGCAGACGGAGCCTGAAACTTCTCACAAACACCAATAAAAGAAAGTGACCAAAAGCAGATGAAGAGAAATGATCCACAGTGAACTAAAAAAAAGAAAAACAAAA
>CABHPH010142350.1:0-26152 GCA_902168325.1 Peromyscus nudipes | reverse complement strand
AAATCCTTTCATTATTTAGGTTATTATGCATAGTGACGTCTTCCAGTGAGTGTCGCTATACTTTGTTCTCATCATTCCCTGTCTGTATTCTCTCCGGTGTCTCCCCTCTAGCTCACATGTATTCTGAGAAGTGTCAGGGGTTTTTTTGTTTGTTTGTTTGTTTTGTTTTATTTTTAATCTAAACAGGTAAAATTGACTGTAATAGCAACAATATCAAAGATTAATGGCATAATTTATGTCTTGTTATAGGAAAAAAGTTTTAAACATTGTATAATGGACCTCCACATGCATGCAAATCATTTCCATCCCCTTTGTATTTGTGTGCTATTTATGATCAAACAATTTCAAAACTGTTGAAAAATCTAGGAGGAAAGCAAATGACACTAAGAGAGATGTGCCATCCACTGAGAATGCATTTTGTTTTGCAGAAACGTTGTCATATAAGGAGTATGTCTTGAATTTTATTTTAGCTGGGCAAAGCAGTTTTTTACACCTGGAAATGAGATATGTGGTGGTGGGCAAAGCCATGTAGCGTACATGGGTGTCATGCACAGCTAATTCATCCAAGACCCTGGAACTCATGGATCTGACTGCTGGCTGCACATTATAACCCCCTAGGACTTTTTTAAACCTTCCAAACTTGAGTTACAATGAAATCAGAATCAGGGCAGTAGGACCCTGGCATGGACAGAGTTTAGAACTCTCCAGGTGAACGTAGTGTGAGGTCATTCCCAAACCACTGTGTGCAAGCATCCGCTGTGTCCAGTTACTTGCAAATGGTTTCTTAAATTAAATATGAAAGTGTTTGTTGATGAGTTGTGGCCTTTCACTCTTGCTCATTAACCAATGACTATAATTTGTTCATCTCAACCTCTGTTACTCATTTTGTTCTGGATTAAACACAGTTTACAAGTGTCCTACTATGTGTACATGGAACTCTGCCAAGCACCCTAACATAATAAAAATATTTATGGGGTGAACATTTAAGAGTGAACATTTTGGTTAAAAAAAGAAAGAAAGAAAGAAAAACTGTGAAAGAAAAGCATGCCATTCACTAAATTAAAGCAAAAATCGACACATATAGGGGGTCCCTGCAGTGTTAAAATATTAACAACTGACCCAAAGTATTAAAATCCATTCTATAAGGATAAAAATCAAAGCAACTTATTTAGTTATTCTTTCCTTTTTGTTTTTAAGACAGGCACTGACCTAAAACCACATCACAACTAAGACTAGTCTTAAACTCACAATATTCCCTGCACCACCCTGAGTTCCAAAAATAGTGCAGCGCCACACACATATATCCCACTGTGAAACTAGACAGAATTCTGCTGTTATTCTAAGATGCTGAGGAACATAAGTATTTAATATTTTCATCATCTCTAGATATTCTCGTGTGCTCCTTTCCAAGCTTTTTTTTATTTCTATAGAGTCAAAATGCTTTGTGTCTGTTTTTAATAAGAGTTCCCTTCCTTTCTTGTTTAAGACAGAGTCTGAATTTAATTCACAATACCCAAAGGAGGACGCTAAACTTGTGACATGCCATCATGAAAAACAGTGAAGTATCGATCCCTGTTCCAACATAGATATCTCCAGAGATTACCATGCTCTGTGAGTAAGACCAGTCATTGAGACCCCAAATGGTCTAGAGTCTCTTTCCTAGAAAGTTCAGAAGAGGGACATCTATGTATAACAAAATTGGATTGTTGTTTGTCTAAGGTCTGGAGTGAGGACACAGAAAGTGAGGGAAGCCACAGCTAATTATGATTTTATGTTGCTTTGGTTTCAGAGACGATCCCTGTAAATTTAAGTGAATTCACTAAAACTGTGGCCTTGCATGGGCTAAATGAGAACCCTAGATGGTATCTGCATCCTGTCCTAGTAAGCAGGATCCTGCAGAACCTTTTTAGCAATTTTCATGAAACTTTTCAACACATTAATAGTTTTAAATTACATCCAAATTTTTTTCCTTTGGTTAATTTTTTATTTTTGTGTGTGTGCTCATGTGTGGGGGTGCCTGAGGAGGCCAGAAGAGATTTTTGGATCTCTTGTGGATCTCAGGTGGTTATGGGTGCTGGGAACAGAATTCTGATGCTCTACATGGGAGGAAGTGTGCTTAATCACTGAGCCATGTCTGCAGCCCCTACTGGTTTTTTTTTTTTCTTATACCTTCAAAATAAGAACCCATTTGCTGAAGTACATTTCAAAGTTCCCTAAAAATTTATTTTAGAAATTACCAGTAATAAATTCCCTTTCAGTGCTGGCTGTGTGCATATTTCAGTAGCAGAACAACTGTCTGGCTTATACAGTGCCTTGAGTATAGGTCAGAGGTGAAAAAATAAGAGAGAGTGAAAGATGGAGCAAGGAGGGGCATGGAGAGACGGAGGTAGAGAGAGAGAGGGAGGTAAGGAAGGAGAGACAGAGGTAGAGAGAGAGGGAGGTAAGGAAGGAGAGACGGAGGTAGAGAGAGAGAGAGGGAGGGAGGTAAGGAAAGAGGTACGGGTGGGGGCAGAAGAGGAGAGAGAAAAGGGGGAAAAGGAATGAAGGGAGGGGAGGTGGGAAGAAACACAAGAAGCAGTAGGGTAGAGGAGGGAAGGAAATCACATATCTGAGGACTTTGTAGGTCACACAGGTTTTTCCGGATCACACGGAGTCTCTGTAACCAGTGTAAGGCTGTTGTGGTCAAACTTGCCTCAAGACAAAATGAAGACAGACTGTGTTAACAAGATGAAGTCATCCTTAATGCTGGTGATGTAAACCATAGAAATCCAAAAGAGGCAAAGGGCTTATGGTCATCATTGGAGGACAACAGTGGCTGCCCTTCCAGTCTGGCCTGGGCTCGGCACCTTCCTTTGGAGTAGTGTGCCATCCGCGAGGGAACAGGATCAGCACACATTTGTTTCCTTACATTTAGCATCGTGAGTTTTGAGCACTTTCTAATCTAAGACCTTCATGAGTGTTTATGTCACCTGTCTGATTGTGACGCACACAGGAGACTGTGGAGGAGGGCAATGTGACTGTAGGGTAAAGGGAGCCAGCCAAAGAAACCCAGCCTGGCCCTGAAACCAGAGCTAGTGAAAGAAACACACCCTAGATCTGAGACCTCAGCCAGTAAAGGAGACACTTTAGCCCTGAACCCAGAACCCAAGAAACATGCCCTGACCCGGAAATCAGTGCCAAAGAAACACACTTTGTCCCTAGAATCAGAGCCAGTGATAGAAATATACGCCCTGGCCGTAGAATTAGAGTCAAAAAGCTAAAAAGGGCCAGTGAGAGAAACACCGCGTGGGCCTAAAATCAAAGACAACTCTGCTCCTGACCAACAAAATTAACCAATCCCTGAGCAGAAAATCTTCTCCCTGGAGAAACTCCACCCCTAAGAAGCCCTATATAAGGCCCTCTGCCTGTTCAGTAGTTGGCTGTCCTTTCTCACCCTGGCAGAGTCAGCTGCTCTCCTGGACCCCTCCTCAAATAAATCTGTTTCTCAAAAGAGTCTTGGGTGAAAAATCTTCATTCACTGGTGCAGAACAGAAGAACCTTGCTGAGATGTCCCTTAGGGGACTAAGCAGAAAAAAACCTTGCAGAGACGTTCCCTTAAGGGGACTTTGCAAGAGGGAGCAGAAAACACCAGGAGAACAGAAGAAACTTGCTGAGACATCCATTAGGGGACTGAGCAGAAAAAACCTTGCTGAAAGGTTCCCTTTGTCCGGCTGAGCAAGGCGGAGCAGAAAAAAGTAACAACTTTTCGTAGGAGCTGGAGGAGATTGCTACATTTCAGCCGAGGGTTTCCAGTTTAGCAGAGTGAGCAACATCTTGGTAGAGAAGCCTAGCTCTGGGGGAAAGCCCTCTTGTCAGGGAAGCCAAAGTTCAGCTGTAGTGGCTCTCTCCTAGGAGAGGAGCAGGATTGCTATATCCTGCCGGAAGACTATCCCCTACCGCATCCCAGCTTCCCAACAAGTCAGGATACCTTTTCCTCCAGGGCTGAGCTGTCCAATTGCGGCTCTAGGTATAGCCCGGCTTCCCAGTAAGTCAGGATATTTCCCTCCAGAGCTGTAACATTCACTTACCGTGACAGCCCACAGCCTGGAACAGAGGAGGAGGCACAGGCTGGGGCTGTGGAATGCTATAGTCTCTTGGGCCTCTCAGAGCCGGCCCCAGAATCAGAAACTCCCCTCAGCCCTGCAATGTGGTTCTGATGCCTTCAGTTCAGTTCCTTTTCTGCCCAGTAGCTCCAGACCAGCCTGTCTCCCCAAGCTGTGCTGAAGGGAGACAGTCATTGGAGCTCCAGAGTCTTTATGAGGTTAGCACATGAAAGAAGCTGGGGTCCCTAATACCCCCACTGCCTCCCTTCTCTTCAGTGGAGTACAGTTTTACAGGAAGTTATATTGTGAAGGCAATACAGACCCCATCTAAGGGTAGGGCCATCATCTTAGACCACCTGCTGTACTCAGTTCCAGGAAGGACCTCAGGAATGTGCCATGACAACTTGAACAGATACAGGGCAGTATGCTCCTGCAGACATTCTGTCTGTGGTTTATGGCCCTTGAAGATATCTAGATAATCCTGTTGAGCAGCCCAGATAATCCTGCTCTGCAAGTTGTGATTCCCAGTCAAAAAGTCTAACCCAATGGTTTCAAATATGGTTTCTCACCCAGAGTCTAAACCAATAGTTTCAAAAAAATCACCTTGCCCCATATCCCTTCTACCCAATCCTTAATTGCCAAAGCATGTAATTCCCGGCTTGCAATTTTTCCCTATAAATCTTCTGTACACCTGGGCTCTAGGCCACCACTGCATTTCCCTCCATCTGCATGGTGGTGGCCCAGGTTGAACCTGATAATAAAAGTACCCTTATGTGCTTGCATCAGAAACTGGCTCCTTGGTGGTCTCTGGGGGTTTTGAGAAACAGGTACAACAATATCAGAAGTGCCTTCTGCCTTTGTTCACCTTCTCTTCTCAGGAAGACAACAAATCCCTGAGTGGTGGCCTTTCCTGATGTTTGCAAACCTCCACTTTGCTTCTCTTATCCACATTATTATTAACTATGTTGTGTATGAAATGCACACTTTTCTCTGAGGCTCTTAGAAGGGAGTTCCCAATCTGGCTTGGCACTAGGATCTATGCCATGGCCACAGCAGGGATGTACCTTATCCTATTATAATTCTACATATGGCATTTTGAGAACTACTCTATAAAATCACATATTAAGATAAAAAAAAGACTGGCTGGAGAGATGGATCATTGGTTAAGTGTAGCATGAATCTTAACAGGTCTTATTAATAAAACAAACCTGAAGTCAGGTATTGAGGTGAATGCTGGATGATCAGAGAAACAGAACAAGCCACAGCCACCTCACCTCGCCAGTTCCTCAGCTGATCCTGTTTCCTCAGTTTGGAAGCCTCTGAGTCCTTATCCAAATGGATCTCAGCTGAACTGCTTCTTGAAAGCCCGAAAGCTTAACCAGCTCTATCTAGTTCCTGGTCCTCATGCCTTATATACCTTTCTGCTTTCTGCCATCACTTCCTGGGATTAAAGGCTCACTTCCTGGGATTAAAGGCGTGAGACACCATGCCTGGCTGTTTCCAGTGTGGCTTTAAACTCACAGAGATCCAGATGGATCTCTTCCTCCCAAGTGATAGGATTAAAGGCGTGTGTTACCATTGCCTAAACTCTATGTTTAATATTGTGGCTGTTCTGTTCTCTGGCCCCAGATAAGTTTATTAGGGTACATGATATATTGGGGAACACATTATCAACACAGTTAAGAGCACTGGCTGCTCTTCTGGAGGTCCTGCTTTCAATTCCCGGCACCCACATGGTGGCTCACAACCATCTATAATGGGATTTTATGCCCTCTTCTGTCTTGAAGATATACATGCAGATAGGATACTCATATACATAAAGTACATAAATAAATCTAAAAAGAAAGAAAGGAAGGAAGGAAGGAAGGAAGGAAGAAAGGAAGGAAGGAAGGAAGAAAGAAAAAAAAGAAATTTGAAATGAAAAGAAAGGTTTCTTAGCAACTTTTCAGATGCAACTTAAGAGTCACCAAAATGCTATACATAGCTAATATTAAGACGATTAAATGTGACTCTCCTTTATGGAGCCTGTATCCACATATGGATGTGTCTTACTCTCCATGAGTCTTCTTTGATATGCCCATCCCCACACTCCCATATCTGTCTTCTGAATGTCTTCTCTTAAACATTGTGCTCAGACCTATGTTAAAGTAACTTTACTAAACTCCATAACTCTGCTCTATACAGAGACTACAACTGAAGTTCTTTTATGTGCCCAAGTCGTATATACCCTGTTTTAGTTGAGGTCCCTAAAATGTTAAGGAAACAATGCTGCTGAGGGTGACAGCGTAGATCCATGTCTCTCCCTTCACCACTGCCATTTTGTGTTATTTTCTAGGAGTAAATCCTGTTCTGTTTTTATAG
Organism: Peromyscus nudipes; assembly: GCA_902168325.1. NCBI lineage: Eukaryota > Metazoa > Chordata > Mammalia > Rodentia > Cricetidae > Peromyscus > Peromyscus nudipes. The sequence continues at coordinate 19,709 of CABHPH010142350.1, read as the reverse complement.
GGGGTATTTGGATGGAAGCTCCATTTCAACTTCCCTCGCCCATCTCTCTCTTCCCAAACCCGCCCCCTCAAAGCCCACCAAAAGCCAGCCCCTCCCTGGGGCTGTTCAAGACCATTCCTACAGGTTACTTAAGGCCTGGTAGCCATCCTTGCCATGTGACTCTTCCCCTGCCTTTCCAAGGGTCACCCAGGATTGCTTTGCTCTGTCATTAAACCTGAATTTATTAATTTGGTTTGATTGGCTTATTACATCAGCGGCGGATACCCAGCATCCAGGGATTTAAGACTTATTGGGGGGGTTGTTTGGGGTGAGTGAGTGTGTGTGTGTGTGTGTGTGTGTGTGTGTGTGTGTTGGTATCTATCACAATTAACAAAGAACCAGGAATCAAATCTTTAAGCTTTAGCACTTCATTCAGAGAGCAGGGAATCTGGGAAGATGTAGGAAAATCTGTCTCTCCCATATTTTATAAAAGAACAGAACAAAGACAAGAAATCAATTGAAAGTTAGTCTTGTCCCTCTGACAAAGTGGGAGGCCTTGTCTTTGAGACTCCAAACTTTGCCTCATCATTGTCTTTGCCTGTGTAGCCAGGAAGGGTTTGCATATACTCAGTCCTGGATCCCTCCTTCCTGGTTTCAGATCACATCTACTTTTTCTTCCTTTCTTTTCTTTCTTTCTTTCTTTCTTTCTTTCTTTCTTTCTTTCTTTCTTTTTTCTTTCACTTTTAATTTTTTAATTACAATACTTTCTGAATTTCCCTCTGTTTTTTGTTTGTTTGTTTTTGTTTTTGCATCCCAATCAAAGTTTCCCCTCATCCCCTCTTCCCAGCTCTTCCCTCTTCTCCCACCCACCCCCATCCACTCCTCCACTGTTTCCCTTCAGATACAGGCGGGCCTCCTACAGATATCAGCCATCCATGCTATATCAAGTTGCAGTGAGACTAGGCACCTCCTCTTCTATTAAGGCTGCATGAGGCAAGGTAGGAGGAATGGGTCCCCAAAGCAGGCAGTAGAGTCAGAGACAGCCCCTGCTCCCACTGTTAGGAGTCTCACATTAAGTTTACCCAACTGTAACATGTATGCAGCAGGCCTAGGTCAGTTCCATGCAGGCTCTCTGGTTGGGTGACATCTACCTTTAAAGATTAGCTTTAAACCAGCTAATCAGTGTGTCAGTGCTGAACTATGGATTAGCAATATGTACATGCTGATTACTTCTGACAAATGAAGTACAAATGTGCTTGCAGAACACATTATAACGCCCTGCTCTGTTTCCTATCATACTGGTGTTGTACCCGTTTCGCAAAACCCCCCAGAGACCACCAAGGAGCTGGTTTCTGATGAAAGCACATAAGGGTCCTTTTATTATCAGGTTTAACCTGGGCCACCACACGGCAGATGGAAGGAAATGTGGCGGTGGCCACAAGCCCAAGTATACAGAGATTTTATAGGGAAAAAACCACAAGCCAGGAATTGGCAACTTGGGATTGGGTAGAAAGGATATGGGGCAAGGTGATTTTTTGAAACTATTGGTCTAGACTTTGGGTGAGAAACCACATTTGAAACCATTGGGTTAGACTTTTGGCGGGGAACCACAAGCCACTGAACAGGATTATCTGGACTGCTCAGCAGGATTATCTGGATATCTTCAAGGGCCATAAACCACAGACAGAATGTGTGCAGGAGCATACTGCCCTGTATCTGTTCAAGTTGTCATGGCACATTCCTGAGGTCCTTCCTGGAACTGAGTACAGCAGGTGGTCTAAGATGGTGGCCCTTCCTTAACATGGGGTCTGTATTGCCTTCGCAGTGGGAATCCAAACTAGTGACTAAGTTAGAGCATGGGAGGCAAGTTTTCCACCGAGTTATGCTCCAGCCTTATTCATATCACTTTCCCCAAGAGATTAATGCAGAGAGAGCAATGCACTGACAGGGTACTTGAGTTAACAAATCTTTTGACTTTTCCTTCCCACTGGTGAGAAACACTAACAGAGAGTCTTTGGGTTGAGATTCTCTCTGTACTTAATGGGATGGTGTTGTCTCAACCAACTCTACACACCTTTCTTTGTCCTGTGTTTCAAGACAGCCACTCTGGGTCTGACCCATCACCACACCCATGCCTCTTGGGATACCAGTGAGTGTCAGTCCCTTGCATACTCCTCCCAGTGATGAGGACAGGAGAAGAAAGCTGGTCAAGCATTTTAGGGTCCAAGACCTAGAATTCTGATTCTGATCACTAACTACCAGTTCTGTCTTAGTTCTCTTCACAGTTCTGTCCTGGCCACAGTCACGAATGCCACAAAAACAAACAAAAACAAAAAACACCAAAAAAAAAACAAAAAAAACAAAACTTAGGGGCACTATAGTAGTGGTTTGCATGAGAATATCCTTCACAGGCTAAGATTGTTCGAATACTTGGCTCCCAGTTGGTGGTGATGTTTCAGTAAGTTTAGGAGGTGTGTCTTTGTTGGAGGAGGTGTGTCACTGGTGGCAGACTTTGAGGTCTAAAATTCATGCTCTGTTCCCAGTTCACTCTCAGCCTCCAGCTCTAACCACAGTGTTTGCTTTTTTCCATGCTTCCCTGCCATGACAGACTCTTATCCCTCTGGAACCAAAAGCCAAAAAAAACTTCCTTCTATATACGGCTTTGGTAATAGTGTTTTATCCCAGCAACAGAAACATAAGTAACAATACTGATCTGTAGTCTGGTTTCTTGGTACTATCATGTCTTTTTACACAACAGTGAGCACACTTCTTGGAAGCTTCATGTGAGGGGTGCCCCAAACTGCAGTCAAATTATGAGGATGGAGAGGTGTGTGAAAGTAATCGGTGTAACAACCAGACCCGGCCAGCTTGTATTAGCCTGGTAAACCTTATAGGGTCCTAGGCAATGACTCTTGGTGGCAACTTTTCTGAGACTTGCTCTTGCTGTAGAGGAATTCTGCCTGCTTCCTGTTTTGGAAGCTCTCCCTATCATCCTATAACAAAACTGCTTTCATAGTTTTGGCTAGGACAGTGGAAACAGTCACAGTACATGTCTACACATGTGATCTGATGGAACATGTAGGTTCTCTTGCTGGGACTGCCAAAGATAAGCAGCGAAATCAGAAAGTGTGAGAGATTACCAGGATGCAGGTGAGACCCAGTTTATTAGCCTTGACTTCACAAAGTCAAGTGCTTCACAAAGTTCCAAGACCCACAGCTGTAAGGAGACTGAGACTCAGAACTGTGACTGCCAGAGCCTGCCCCAAGGAGTCTTCATAAGCTGGAAATGTCACCGACATTTATTGGCAGTGCTTGGCTTAGTGTTGGCATCCTGATGGTTTGGACACTTCACACATTGCTCCATGTCTAGAGAGAAGTGAAAGTTTGGTGTTTCTCTTTTATTCATGGATTCCACCCAGTGTTGAAAATCAATTAACATTTTATATTTATTTCTACACCAGTTTTTAATGCAAGATTTTAGGCTCAGTAGACTATGTATAGGTCCTGAGATTCAGGTGATTAACAGAAAAAGGCTATTAACTGATTAACCGTGTCCAGATATTATTAATCACATAAAATAATACATGTATTCTTTGCCTTTTCCTTAAATCTCTCATTGGTTTAATTTCTTCCCTTATACCCTTGTAGCTATCCGTTTAGGAGATGAACAAGAACTTTTTACATTCTGCAGCTGTTGTCAATCACCACTCAAGCTGACCAAGTCTTTGTCAAATATGACTCTAATAACAATACTTGTCCTTGAGACTTTACTTTGTAGTTTTTATTAGCAAGTTGCTAATACACGCTTAGGAATTTGTAATGAGTAGTAGAATAGATAGGTAGTAGAAATGTAGAGAAGAATAAAGATGGAATAAACAAAGAATACAATAAAGAGCACATAGAATGAAGAGGGGAAAAAAACTGCTTTCTAAAATTAACCCTCCCATTGGCCATGAAATTTGTTCTCTGAGTTCACAAGACAAAGGACCCAGTCACTGGCCTGGGTTGGTTTTGGTGGGCATTGATTGCTTGGAACCCAAACCCACTGAATTGTGCTCAGCTGAGGTCCAAAAGCCTCAATTGTTACAACTCAAGAACCAGTGGTTTTACCTCCTGAAACCAGGGGACCATGTGAAGCCAGCCCACGGGGCCTCCCAGCTGACGAATCAAAGGCACTGGAGCTAGTCATCTCTTGATTTATTCTAATGGAAATATTTAACCCCTTGGGACACAGGTACTTCACACAGTTAGGGTGGATCATCCCACCTCAATTGACCTAATCTGGATATTCCTCACAGAAGTACCCAGAAGTTTGTTTTCATGGTGATTCTAAACACCATCAGTCTGACAGTCAAGATTAGCTGCCACATGTTGCAAGAATTCAAAATGCAAAACGCACTTTGGGAGCACAATTGGCACAATCCAACGTGTTCTCAGCTGGTGCACACTGGGCTCTGCAGTGAGCAGGAAGCAGGTGGGGTGTGTCCCCTCTTCTACAAATATTCCTTATTCGTCTAAGATAGATCTGTGTTGCAAGCCCACACTGCCAACCTTGGGTTTCACACATTGAAATCATTGCTTTTGTTGCCACTAATTTTCTTCTCTTTCTTAAAAAACTTATTCCAGCTTCTTGTTTGTTTTCACTGACTATAAAATAGGCATTGTATTTCTGGAATGACAAAAGAGGGGTGTGTGTGTGTGTGTGTGTGTGTGTGTGTGTGTGTATGAGAAGGAGAGAGACAGAGAGATTAGGTAACGATCTCTGCACTTAATATTCAATTCCTTAAAAGTCATGTAGCCCCTTTTTGTCCCTGGAGCACTGGCAGATTTTTCATGTATTTTTCATGTATGTTTGTATACATGTTTAGGTCTTGTCTTTTTTAATACTGTAAAGAAGTGGGAAAATTCTACATGAGTGCTGGACCCACATGATAAAAAGAAAGAAGTAGCTGCTGTTATGAGAGGGGAGAGGGGCTGGGTGCCAAGGTCCCACCGTTGGAGCAGGAGGTCCTGGCAACAGAGTCAAAGTGGCAGAGCAAAAAGACTTAAGAGATGGAATTACAGACAAGGAGAGGAATTAGGAGCAAAGCACAGGCAAGGAGAGCGAGCTTTGTCGGGCAGGCAATTTTACATGTCATGGAAAGGAACCTGGCGACAGGTGATGACGTAAGCGCTCAGGAGAGGCTGGAGGGGCATGGGGGGGGGGAGCGCCAGGGAGGGACCTGAGAGGGTGTAGGCACATTTTTCCACAATGAGATATAATGGTGCAAGAGACATGGTGTCAGCGAGTGAAATGAGACTGACCTCCAGTGTCCCAGATTGTTAGCGAGAATGAATGGCAGAAGATAGCCAATGGATGGCCATCACAAAGGCTATGGGCCATGGAGGGCACAAGCCGCCTCCATATACCTTAGCATAGGGGTGGGGGCTGAGTGGTTATGAGCCCAAAAGACACGTGGTGCTGGCACCACGATCAAGAGAGAGATGAGCGCCTTTAGAGATCTGAGAATATGGTCGGGCGGTGGTGGTGCACGCCTTTAATCCCAGCACTCGGGAGGCAGAGGCAGGTGGGAGGAAATCAGAAGAGAGAGAGGGAAGGGGCAGAGTTTTTCTTAAGATGAGGCTTTTGCATCAGGATGCAAGGCAGTGCCAAGGGGCGGGATTTCAACAGGGCAGATCAGAATATTAACAGCTGCTACTATCTCTTATCTGACCTCCACACGAGCACCCACCAACAAACACAAAATATTTTTAAAATTAAAATTTTTGATTAAAAATCACCTTCTACCTAACAAAACTTTGTTGTCATTTAGTGTGTGTGTGTGTGTGTGTGTGTGTGTGTGTGTGTGTGTGTTTGCATGAACCTGAGATTGTGCCTGTGTGTGAACAGGAAGAGGCCAGAGTAATTGTTCTTTATTCTTTGCGATAGGGTCTCTCACCTAACCGGAAGTTCAGTTTCAGCTAGGCTTGTTGGCCAGTGAAGTTTCCAAACCCACCTACCTCTGACTCTGCAAGTCTGGTATTACAGATGTGCAACTGCCATCCCTGGCTATCCACACCAGTGCTGGCGACTCAATCTCAGGTCCCTGTGCTTGCATAGCACATGTTCTTATCCACAAAACCACCTCCCCGGTCCTGTTTGAGTGGTTTTTGTGTTTGTTTGCTTGCTTGCCTTATATTTTGTTGACATGTGGGTTGAATACAGGGCCTTGCCCTTGCTAGGTAAGCATGCCACTAGTGAACTCCACACCAAGCTCCTATTGCTTTCCGAGACAGGGTCTCCTTGTGCTGCTCAAACTTCTGCCTCTGGTTCCCAATACTGTGATTACAGGGAAGTACCACCGAGGCCTGCTTTGTACCCAGAGCTTACATCGTGCTGAGTCTGCTGACAGATGCTGTCTCCTTCTGACAATCATAACCATGTTACGAGAAGGCATTTCACAAGTGCAGGAACTATAGCTCAGAGAGACAGGGCAAACCACCTGCCAATGATCTCACAGGCAGAATTTACAATTCAAAGTCAAGATCTCATCATGTAGCACAGGCTTGCCTCCTACTCAAGATCCCACTGAATTTTGTCTTCCACAGTCCTTGCATTATTAGCTTACCATAAGGCCTGGGTCAAGCCAAACCACCCGAGAGCCTTCCATTTACTGATGAAGAAACTAATACCCCATATTATATGGCTTGGATGTTATCTCTTCACTAGAACCTATGTCTCCTAAGAACCTCACTCCTGACCCCACCTAGCACCTACTGAGAGCAAATGCCATACCTCACACTCCTGCTTTGTCCCATTATCAGATCAAGGAAGTTAGGGAGGGGCACAAGGTATCAGTTGCCCAGCATGCCTAGGGACCAGTGATGTTCCAATGCCAGGCTTCAGCTCCAGTGTGCAGATCCAGCCCAAGAAGAAAGGGGAGAGATTAACTAGCTCCTCCCCAAGATGCGCTTGTGCTAACAGATGCTATCTGTGTGATGACAGAAATTTGGGCAGCTGCCAAGGCTCCCATGCTGGCAGAACTGGAGGTACAGGCCTTGATCTGGAAAGCTGTCCTGAATTCACCCCTGCTGGGCAAGGCAGTCCAAAGGAATCAGAACCAGGGCAGAATGCAGGTTGTGAAGCCAGTCACAAACCCAGGTGGAGGTTTCCTGATTTTGAGCAAGGTCTCCTCATCAGCATCTCTATCAGTATAATCCTCTGGTTCTTGCTGAGACTAGTGCTCCTTCTGTGAGTGACTAAGGTTGAATTCCATTCTTGCCTGTTGAAATGGAAGTCTCTCCACCAGCTCACTGCTCCATGGTCCTGGTAGCAACAAAGCCAAACTACCAAGTATGAGTCCCTGCAGATATTCTCAAATTCAAGACTTTACTCTTGCATGTCTCAGTGACTCCATTAAAACCATTCTTTGCCAGGGATAGGGAGTTGAGAAATATCTAATCTGCTCTGATGGAAGCTCTGCCTCAGCCCTTGACACCCATATACCCAAAGAATTTGGAATGTTCTGGTGGAAGCTCCACCTCAACTCCCCTCCCCCATCTCTTTCCCCAAACACTGCCCCCAAACACCACTCCTCCCCCAGAGATGCTCAAGACCACTCCCACACAGTACTTAAACTGCACCCCAGAAAACAGACACGTAGTTTTTCAGTCTCTTCCCTATCTCCTCTCTGGAGGGCCAGAAAATCATCCAGGAGCACTTTACCCATTAAACCAGTACTTTTCTAATTTGGTTTGATTTGGTTTGATTTGGATTGCTGCGTCGGCAGAGAGGTTTATTGGGGTGCAGAAACTTTTCATTAGCCACAGCCTAAGGCACCTATTCATGTTAGCTATCTGGAAATTGGATACTAGAGCTGAAGGGAACAGGTGCCTTAAATAAACTACCTCTAATAAAGCTTGTCTCAGGTAAAAAAAAATTAAGCAGAGTACTAAAACACCATAATAATCACTAATTCTCTCACAGCCACTTCTTAACATGCCTCCACGTGGACAGGCTGGATCTACCTCAGATAAATGTCAACTTCAAAAAATAAAATACTAATGATTCTTTTCTCTCTAAGCTTTTTCTATGTTACCAGTATCTTGTCAGACAAAAGGTTCCCAGCCACACCACGAAGGATGGACAGCTGCAGAACAAGGGACGACAGAACGTCATCCCAGGACTCCCACCATCATCCCAGGACTTCAGAAGCTACCCTCCCCATTTCCCCAAGAGCCAACCGACATCCACCATTCAGCCGGAAGCAGTCTTTGAGAGAAACGATGCCCCATACCCATTCATCTGCCATTTAAAAAAAAAAAAAAAACAAGAGTCCGGGATGATATGGATTCACAACACACTCCCACGGTTGGGCATGGTCACGCATGCCCGGCGGGGCCTAGTCACTTCTGCCTAGTCATTTCTGGATCAAAACGTCTTGCATGACTAGGACCCCATGGCTTTGCGTGGTTGCGTAAAGCACACAGCACAACCATGTGATCTATGCGCATGTGTGGAATAGCCACATGGGCCTGTGTGCACAGGCGCGGCCCAGCCTTTATAAGCCGGCACCATGATTCCCGGCTCCATCTTTACTCACTTGCCTTTCCACAGGCCTGTGCACATCTGTCTCTCTCCCTTATCTTAATAAAACTCTTACTAGTGGATTCTGTCGTGTTTTGTGACGTTTCCTCTCAGGGTAAGAGCGGCGCAAATAACCGACAAGAAACCTGCCTTACAGTGTGCTGCCTCCCAGTTTCTTGTTGTGACTTCAAATGAGAATTTTAATTGAATTTTCCTCTTAGGTTGTGGAGGGGATTAAGTGGACTAATTCTGGGTCAGAGATTGGCCCAGGGTGAATGAGCCCATCTTGTCTCAAAAAGAGGATCTGTGAAGCGACTTAGGGCATAAAGACACCTGTTACAAAGCCGAGTGACTCAAGTTTGATCCTTTAAATCCTCCTGAGTGGACTAAAGGAGAAACCCAACTCCACAGAAGTTGTCCTCTGACCTATGTACGCATGCTGTGCCGTGTGCAACACCAACACCCACACACAATCATGACACTTTGTTTAAGGTTTCAGAGTTTTTATTGTAAAGATGCCAGTGAGCACCAGCCTGATAGCAAGGGTCAAGACAGCAGTGTAGAGAGCCATAGTATTGCTTGACTGTAACCCCAGCAGCTGGGAGGCTGTGCAGAAGGATTGTCATGTGTTTGGGGCCTGCTTAGGTATAAATTGAGACTATGTTTCAAACAGAATAAATAAACAAACAAACAAACAAACAAATAGGGTTAAGGGTGATACATGACTTCTAGTCCTTGGTACTGAAAAAAACAAGCAATCATAATAGAAGACAAGCATTGTAGTACTAGAGATTGGCATCATTCCTTCATTCATACTTCACACTGGTTTCAAATCACTCGGTAATCCTATGAGGTGAGAGCCACTGCTCTAGTTTGCTTTCTATGACTGTGATAAAACACTCTGACCAAAAGCAACTTAGGTGAGGAAAGAGTTTATTTGCCTTATACTTCCAGGTCACAGCCTATCGCTAAGGGAAGTCAGGGCAGAAACTGAAGCAGAAACCAAGGAGGAACTCTGCTTACTGGTTCACTCTCTGACTCATGATCAGCTAGAGTTGTTATATAGCCCAGGCCTCCTTGCTTAGGAATGGTGCTGCTCACAGTGAGCTATGTCAATAAATAAGCAAGGTGACCCCCGCCCCCCAGACATGTTCACAGGCCAACCTGATCTTGGTCATTGCTCAGTTGAGGCTGTCTTATCAGAATGACTCTAGACTGTGGCAAGCTGACAATAAGAACTGACCAGGACACCTGTTACCATACTTAGTGCTGAAGTCAGGGTGAAAAGCTACCCTTCTGAAAGCCTCACAAGTAGCAAGCAGGGCTCTAGGGACAACATGTTTTTGTTTTTCTGTTTTGTTTTGTTCTCCTCAATGAATGTGTCCTGCTGTTGAATTCACAGTCTAACTGTTAATAACAGCAAGTGTTTGCATGAATTACAAGTCCTGCAGTTAACAGTAGCTACCTTACATCTAGCTAGTTTGTTGTTTTTGGTTTTGAGTCATGGTCTCATGTAGCCAAGACTGATCATGATGCAATCTTGAACTTGTAGTGCCCATGCTTTTACCTCCCAACTTGTGCCACCCAGCTCCATCAGCCTCTCCACCAGGCCCTACAAGATAGAAAAAAGTTTTCTTAAGCTGAGTGTAGTGGTTCAAACTTACAATGTTACCACTTGGGGGGGGGGGGGCTGAGCCTGGAGGATTATGGTGATTTTGAGATCACTTGGGGCTATATGATTTAGTTCCAAGACAGTGTGGGCTACATACAAGCTCCGTCTAGAAAAACAATTAGTATGTTTTCCTGAGTTGTTTCACTTTATAGATAAGAGAGTTGAGCCTCAGTGGGGTAAATTAGCTGCCTAGAAATCACAGACATAACAATAGTTGATGAGGCTTGTATGGAGACCTCGGTAGGAAGCAAAGCAGGCTCAGGAATTAAGGTGGACGAGAATGAAGGCTCTGATTTACCCCACTTTCTCCTCTAGTAGAGAAAACTGAGGCCTGGAGAGTCAAAGAACAGCTGCTAGGGGTTCTTAGCCTTAATATTGGACTTCATTTCCAGTAGGGAACCTGAGTACATAACTTCTTGGCTCCTTTTCTCCCTTGTTGTGAGGGTGGGTGTTTAGTCTCCAAACAGGACTTCTGGACCTTCTTTGTGAAGTTTTTGGGGCTTTTCCAAGGGATGCCTGTGTGAATGGATAGGGGTCAACAAGTCCTCCCCACCTAGCTGGTGATAAGCCATGATGGAAGACAAGGGTGGCTGTCATGTTCTGCATCCTCCCTAACCCAATACTGCAGAGGAGGCTGCTATGGGAGCTTGTAACATGAATTACTAAATGGTTTTATTAATAATAAAAAACCCAGAGCCAGATATTGGGGTAAAAGCTGAAAGATCAGAGAGGCAGAGCAGTAAGCCACTAGTTCTTACCCCTATGAAATCATCTGCCCAAAGAGAGCGAGCTACTCTTTCCACCCTGCCTTATCACTTCCTCTCTCTACTCAGCTCTATCACTTTCTATCTGTCTGTCCAGACCTCCAGACCTCTATGGTTAACTAGTGGCTAGCTCCTTCTTCTGATTTTCAGGAAAGCCTTATTTGTTAGAGCAGAAATAAAATATCACCACACTTCCCTTTTTTTGTCTAAAATAATAAAAGGTTATAACTAATATAAGAAAACTATGTACAGTAAGTACAATAACTATATACAATATATACAGGCAATAAATACATCAACAATGTCTAGTCCATTTGCATTTGAAAAATTCAGAGTAAATACTCCATTATCTATCCTATCTTTGTGAATCCAAAGGATTGTATCTAATTCACCTTCTACCCTAATTTGCGTTATCAACTGAAAACTATCTTTTAATGTCTTTCAAACTCATACAGTTTACACCTATTTAGTGGGTTTCTTTTCTGAATTTGTTAACAAGGAAAACTAAGTATAACTATCTAATCTTCAACTCCCTCAGAGACCAGAGAAGGAAATACTATTAAGTAAGGGGAAAGCACAAACAAGTGACTTCCAAAAAATGTGAGGAATGACAGAAACAACTGGCTGCCTGGAAAATCACCTGAGGTTTCTCTGCAACATTGGGACATCCATCTTTGTCCTACAAGCCTAGCATATCTGACAGACTCATCTGTGAAACAGGGCTTTCTAAAGGGCCTTCCTACCTTGTCTTGGCAAGGATCATCAGTCCTTTCTTTTGTGTCCTGCTTGTCCATTTTGGACAGCATACTATCAGCAGTCAATGTAAGGGCACTTTCTTGCCCAGTGGCTAACTTGCCACAAAGAAAGTAAACTCCATATAGAATTTTGTAACATGAATCTTAAAAGGTCTTATTAATAAAAACAAACCCAGAGCCAGGTATTGGGGTAAAAGCTGAAAGATCAGAGAAGCAGAACCAGCCATATCCAACCTCACCTTGCCAACTTCTCAGCTGATCTTGTTTCCTCAGACTGAAAGCCTCTGAGTCCTCATCCAAATGGATCTCAGCTTTACTGCTGCTAAAAGCCTAAATGCTTAAAAAGACTCTAGTTTCTGGTCTTCATGCCTTATATACCTTTCTGCTTCCTGCCATAACTTTCTGGAATTAAAGGCGTGTGTGTGTCTTTCCCAAGCAAACACATGAGATCTCAAGTGCTGGGATTAAAGGTGTGTGCCACCATACCTGGCTCTGTTCCTAATGTGACCTTGAACTCACAGAGATACAGATGGATCTCTGCCTCCCAAGTGATAGGATTAAAGGTGTGTTTGCCACCATTTTCTGGCCTCTATGTCTATCCAGTGGCTGTTCTGTTCTCTGACCCCAGATAAGTTTATTAGGGTGCACAATATATTGGGGAACACAATATCACCACAGAATTTCTTCAGTGCCCATCATCTTCTCTGAAGTAGATTGGTGCTGTCAGGAGCAGACATGTCTCATAGTCATTAAAAAAAAAAAGAAAAAATCTATGTTATTAAAACATTTTAAATGCCATATTCTGTAGATATCTGAAGTATCTGAAGATGACCTGTCCACCTAAAATATATCTCTGTTAGACCTTGAAAACATACCTAACATGACTACAAGTTTGACTGTAGTGACTAACTACTAACTTTCATCAGGCAAACTTTATTGGGGTACACAATATATCACCACAAGAGCTGGGTCTTTTCTGAACAGCTGAACATCCTGGACCATCAAAGACAGCTGCAGGTAGGAGTATCCTTTGCTTGTGCTAAGTCCTCAGGCACTTCTTTTTCTGCCTCCCAAGGGGTATTCAGAAACTGCTCTTCCTGCCAGATTTGCATCTGGGAAAGGAGTCACATACTCAAAAGCCGTGTATACTTCATCCCTGCATTAGCATTCTTATTTGAAATATCTATGGACGTGATACCTCTTTGTGGGCACCCTTCACATATTGAAATTTGTTATTTGCAGCTGGAGAAATTTTAACTGGATTCTGGAGTGAGGGGCTCCTACCCTTTCCCAGGTGTCCCATGTCCCTTTCTTTTCTATTACGTCCCATTCCTTCCTCGGGCCGTGCTTCTACCCTCAGACCTTCTGTTCTCTTTTTTTCAAACTTATATTCCAGAGCCTTGGAAGAAGTGATGCGTTCTTGATTCTTTTTTGGGTTCTGGACTACCATGCCAATGCAATAGTTACTTGTTCTCAGTAGTTAACATGTCTCTCCATCAGCAACCACAGTACACTGTAAGAGGTATCCTCCTGCACAACTCAGGCAGGCAGAGGTAGTGCTCTGTGGGTATAAGAATAAATGTTCAAAAGGAAATTTGCCAACCGTTCACATCTTTAAGTCTTTTTTTTTTTTTTAAAGATTTATTTATTATGTATACAGCATATATGACTGGAGGCCAGAAGAGGGCACCAGATCTCATTACAGATGGTTGTGAGCCACCATGTGGTTGCTGGGAATTGAACTCAGGACCTCTGGAAGAGCTGCCAGGGCTCTTAACCTCTGAGCCATCTCTCCAGCCCCGCCAACTGTTCACATCTACTCAACAAAATAATAGCAGTTGCTGGCACCTCGGATCACCCCACCATAAGTTTCTGTCATGACCTACTTTAGCAGCTGTGAATTCTCCTTTGTAGTAGGGACTTAACTCTAATCTGAAAGTTGTTGGTTGTACCCACAATAGTCCATTCCCACTATTGCATCAGCTGGCACATCTTGTCTTGTATATTGATAGTGTAGCACGGAACTTTTGGTGACAATTCTCCCTCAGCAGCCCACATTCCATGATTAAGTCAGCCAGTACCTTGCAATCAAGCTAGGCCTGTGCATTGATGAAGACGGGGTGACAGCCGAGTAGCTAAGCACTGCTATTCTTGATAGAATTCCCTACACTTGAGGTTGATGAGGATGTACCATACACAGAAGAAGTAGATTAGACTTCCACTGGGAGCCTTGATTGGTGCTGACCCACCTGGCTGTCTTATGATGGTCAGAAGTTGTGTATGTGTGTGTTTGTGTGTTTCTACTATCTTATCCTTGTATCTTAAGGTGGGACAATCCTATCCCTCACATGACAGCAAGGATGAATGTTGTATATTGTGTGGTTTTGGGTAACTGAGAGACAAAATGCAGCCAAATTCCTAAGGACTATATATCATCTCTGCATCAGGTGATAACATCCCAGAACCCAAATATGAGGGCTCCCAAGTCAAGGGGCCTTGAGGTACAGAGCCCAAGGGGCAAATGGTATAGTCAACAGTGAGTAAGAAGAACGTTTCTAGGGGTAGAGATGTGGGTGAGATAGGGAATCTGGGAAGATCATGGTATCTCAGGAACATGGAATTACAATATGAAAAGAACCAGATGTATAAAAAATCAATAGTCTACAACTTGACTTGGGAAACTGGTGAAGGGGACAAACACATAGCAGGGGCTCCCTCCCGGACCCTGGGTTAGGCACAAACCACACCCAAACACCTCTTTTGACAGAGAGATCCTTCATTAAGCAGGAAAGAAAAGTTAAAGTGGCTGCTTTCTGACTCAGGCAGAAAAATGGCAGCAAATGATCTTGCAGGTGAAATTTTTAAGAGGAGAAAAATGGGAGGTCTGTGTTAGAATGGGCTAGGTTGTGGTGGTAAAGGAAATAAGGGATAAGGGATAAGGGGAAGGAGACAAGGGAAATGGGGAGGGGGTATCTGTCCCAGAGGGACAAACGACGGCCTCTAGATAGAGAGGAGACAGACATGACACATAGTCAAATGGTGGTTTATAAAAGTAATGGGGGAAACCTCGTGTTAGGATGAGGCATTTAATTTTAAATGGGCATGTTCATTAGGCGAACTAAAGGGGACTTTTGATTGCTGGACTTTTAATGCTTTGATAGCTGGACCTTGGTAGTCAGCCTCAGAAGGAGGAAGCGGCCGAATAAGGGAACAGACCTTGGTGGCTAGCTTTAGGAGTGTAAGCTAATGGTTTTTGGCAAGGCAGGGAGAATGGAGAAGAAGAGGAAGGCCTGCCAGAGCCACGCTCGCCACATTTGAGCTAGCCAGAGTCCCTTCAACTACGATTTCCAGACTGTATATGTAGGGGCAGCAGAAATGGGGAACACGTTCAAACCAGACTGATCGAGGGTATCTTAGAAAAGTAAAATCTGAGGAACCAAGTTATCAAGAGACATGGGAATTAGAACTTAGTTTTGGGTGCCCCCCTGTCTGGACTCATAGAAATGGAAAAGGAAAACATGAGGTCCAGGAGTACAGATACTGCCAGTGCCAAAGATTCAGAAAAAAAAGAGAGATCCAGTGCTTTGAGTATTTTGTTAGATATAGTCACAAGTGTCCTATGCTGGGTCACAAAAATCAGGTATCAATAGAGGGCTTTAAGACTAAGAATTCAAGGCATTTGGTGGGACTGTAGAATTGAGATGGAATGATTTAGAGGAATTAAGGGATCTCTGTAAGGAACAGCTGGCTTGAGAGATTTGGAGACTTGGAAATGCAGGAGTGCAGGGGAAGCTCCAGGGGTGGATGGATAGCAGAAGGTCACACTGCTTCCCCTCATTCACATTTTAAGAAGGGACGTCAACCTACCATAGTCACCATTCCATCCTCCAAGGGTCTCCAGGCTGCCAGCATCCACTCTCTCACTTTCTCTACTCCTCACTCAGTTTCTGAACATCACACCCATCTGTGGGACAGCCAGGGTGCCCCAAACTGTGAACAAGAAAGTCTGCCTTGGGCTCCCAGCAAGTACTGTGAAATGGGTGAGAACCCAGACCTGCATTTCTCCGCCTCAACAGCAGGCAGATGTCGATTTGCTATGTTCCAGGTTCCCTCCCAACACTTGATCTGAATGGGTTTAAGCACCAAGTTGTTTTACTGCCCCTCACGCAGACCTGGGGGAACAAGACTGGGATTCGGTGCCAGGTGATGGCAGGGCTCCCCGGACCCTCAAAGGACCTCTTGGTATGCAGAAATCAAACACATAAGTGGCAATGAGGGGAGTCAGGGGGTGGAGGGCAGAAGAAACAGGACTCAGGTGGAGGGATACCACTAACAGGCTTGTCTTGGGCCTTGAGGTGCTAAACTGACCGGGGACAGCAGGGCACAGGGACATGTGCCTGCAATCCCAGCACTGGAAAGGATGTGCGCTGATGACTGCTGTGTGTTGGAGGCCAGTGGAAGGTATATACCAAGTCCCTGTTTCAAAGTAAAATAGAAAGATAGAAAGACAGACAGATGGGTAGGTAGGTAGAGATAGATAGATATAAGGACCTGAGAGGTTGGTGATGACTCTGCAGATGGCCAGCCGCAGGGTCCCAGTAGGTTTGGCCTCATTCAAGTTCTGTCTGTGCGCTTGACTTGCCTCTGTACCTCACCCAGTGGAGCCTTCCTCACTCCAGTGTTCCATGATGTGCCCCATGGAACACATCTGTCAGCATATAATTCCATGGTTACCGGCGCAGATGAGGATGGGACAAGTGAGTGACGGTCCCTTACACATGAGACAGGAGGAGGGAGAGCTCAGATTTCCACAACATAGAACCCTGGGATTCTGAAAGATTCAAGTCAGAATTCTGTCTCCAGTGCTGGCTGTGTGGCCCGTACAACACTCTTCCCCTCTCTGGGCTCTTTCCAGCTGGAAATCGGTGTCTGAGAGCACTTAGTTGTTTGCCAGGCCTGCTTTTGGAGTGATGAATTTATTTTCTGTTTCAGTTTCTCTGTCTTTTCTTGAGACCTGGTTTCTTGTAGCTTCAGCTAGACTTGAACCCACTCTGCATACAGCCTTGAAGTTCTGGCCCTCCTGCCTCCACCTCACAAGCGCTGGGACTGCAGATGTGAACCACTGTGAGTGGCTGGAGCCATGATTTTCTATTTTCTCTCTCTCTCTTTTGTTATTAACAAATTTTCTGTTCTTTTTATGTACCAACCACAGGTGCCCCTCTCCTCCCTCCTCCCGCCCCCCAGCCTTCCTCCCCAATCCACCCCCTATTCCCACCTCCTGCAAGGCAAGGACTCCCCTGGGGAGTCAGCAGCCTCTGGTGCATTCAGTTGAGGCAGGTCCCCACCCCTCCTCCCTGCACCAAGGCTGTGTAAGGTGTCCCACCATTGGCACTGGGTGGAGCCACGATTTTCAGTTGCAGTTTTCAAACCCAGAGATTGAACCAGGACCTTAAGAACGCTAAGGCTATGGTCTAATGCTGAGTTATACCACCAGTTTGTCAAAAAACTGTATCACCATGGAAAAATGAGAAAAGTATTTCAAGTGACTGTTCTTTTTTTTTTAAAAAAAATATGTTTGATATATACTGTTCCTAGTACTGGGCCCATGTACTATGTACACATCCACTCAGGGTTGACCAGTACTGGAGGTGGTGGTGACATCTGTTAAATGTCTCAGGCTTAAGGCAGAGGTTGGTAAGTTTCAGGGCAGCCTAGACTATCAGACCCTGTATCAAAAAAACAAAATAAGCCAGGTGTTTTGGTGCACACCTGTAATTTCTGCGGAGTTCAAGGCCAGCCTTGTCTACATAGCATGTTTGAGGTCACTTTGGATTACATGAAATGTATCACACACACACACACACACACACACACACACACACACACACACACGGGCACACACGCGCATACACGTACACACACACTCACACACATGCACACACACATGCACACACACAAAAACAGAGTGTTAATTGATATTACACCTGTTGTTTTATGGAAAGCCCTGAACAACTGCACAGAATGTGAGTGTGAACATTCACACACTCACGGCCTGGAAAGGGAAACTGCACGAAAGAAAACACCGGTCCTCCTTCCTGAATGGGATCTCGGTTGTTTCCGTTCTAGTCGTTCTCACTGTTTTGTGCCAGCAGCACACTTAACTGACGTGACAGCCTCTCAGCTCATTTCCCAAACCCGTGGTGTGTCTGTGAGAAACCAAGGTTTGCCCCTGGGCCGAGCACTTAGTGATGACGAGGGGCTGCTGACCACTGTGCCATCAATCGACCAACCTGGATTCAAATCTGAATTGTCTGTCTTCTCACTGCACAGTCTGTCCTGAATTGTCTGATTGTCTGTCTTCTCACTGTGCGGTCTGACAGGACAAGGTGAGATGATATGTGCTTACTTCAGTTCGGTTTGATTTCCTTCAGAAAACATCTCAAGTAGCCCAGGCTTGCCTCAAACTCACTATGTAGCCAAGCATAGCCTTGAATTGCAGACACCCTGGCCACCACCTCTCAAGCTCTGGGATCATACTCAGGCCTCTGCCACCAAGACCAATTTCTTCCCTTTTTGGTTTTTGTTTTGTGTGCATTTAGTGTAGCTTGATTTTTGAGACAGGGTCTCATGCTGGCCTCATTATGTGGCCTAGTCTGGTCTCAGATTTGGGATCATTCTGCCTAAGCCTCTAACAGACTAGGATTGCAGTCGAGCAGCACCAAGCTCATCGGACATAATTTCTATGAAGTGTTCACATGGAAAACGCAGCTGGAGATATACAGACCCATTTCTATGGCAAATGCACCTTTAGGAAACTTGATGATCTGGAGCCTCAGTTTCCTTGCTTGAAAACTGCCTTATTGTAGCACCAATCACAATTAGGACACAGTGTAGTGATGTATAAACTCAGAACGTAGAGTGATCCCTTTTAACACCCCATGCTTGAATCTAAAAAAAAAATAATAATTTTTAAATTTACAAAAATTTCAAATCCAGCTAAGTTTTCACTAAAATATTGAATTATGAACATGGAAGAAATTGGCTTAAGAAGATACTTCATAGGCCGGGTGGTGGTGGCACACGTCTTTAATCCCAGCACTCAGGAGGCAGAGCCAGGTGGATATCTGTGAGTTCGAGGCCAGCCTGGGCTACCAAGTGAGTTCCAGGAAAAGGTGCAAAGCTACACAGAGAAACCCTGTCTCGAAAAAACAACAACAACAACAAAAAAGATACTTCATGTTCTAAAGGATAATTACTTGTATTTCCTGCTGTTTCTCAGGCTTCATCACTCCTTAGGAATCTGGCTATTGCTAAAATGAGGAATTACTTTTTTTAAAAAACTTTCTCTGTTATAAAAGTTTAATCTTTAAAAGTCATACCCTTGCAGAAACTCACTGACCTCTTCTTTCTGATAGCTCCGGAATTTCACTGGTCAAAGACCTTCTCTATGTGGGAAGGGGTCCCCAAAGGGGGCTCTCCTTTGCCTACTGAGGCAGCGCTGGGCTGAGACTCCCTGACGAGATGACAGATGAAGGACTGCAGACCAGCAAGGTCTATGAACCTCCCTTGAAAGATCCTGCCCTGACCCCACGCAGAGGCGGGATTCTGCCAACCTTCCCTCCTTCACCAGCTCCGCGGCTGGACTCACCATGGCCGGCTGCGCCTCTCGGGTCCTCCCCTGGGTCTCCCCGCAGCAGCCCTGGGCAACTTGTATGACACAGCCTCTCTGGCGTCCAGATCTCAGAAACACAGGAATGTATGCCTACACCCCTGGCTTGCCACTAGCCGGTAATGGACAGAGGATCCCACAGCACTGTGAAATCTCACCCTCTTGTGGCCACTGGTTGACATGACACCCATTCACGTTGGATGAATGAAGCCAGAAGGGTTTTGCTGTGGATATTTTTAAGTCCGAGCTTTCTGAAGGAGAGAGCCTAGCACCCTATTGCACATAGGCACTTAACTTTGTGCAC
>CABHPH010142349.1:13912-49990 GCA_902168325.1 Peromyscus nudipes | reverse complement strand
AGAAAGAAAGAAAGAAAGAAAGAAAGAAAGAAAGAAAGAAAGAAAGAGATTTCATTTCAGTATCAATTTTTCTCTAAACATAATACTGAGTAGAAAAAACAAACAAACAAAACAAAACCAAGTTGGAGAAGACCACATATAGGGTAGTACATGAAATTCAAAACTACTAGTAATTGTGTATGGACTCAAGGAGGTAAAACTCTAAAGAACTGAATGACACATGAACAAAATGAGGCTGGGATGTTAAAGGAAACAAAGCAAGCAAGAATGCCTGGAGCTTGGGGAATGTAAAAAGGAAAACTGAAAACTAGACTCTGCAGTGTGAATTTTGATTTTGCTTATGATGGGAGACACTGATGAATTATAAACAAGAAAGTCATTATATACAACAATTCACACAAGAGTACTCAGCTAGGTGAACACTAGACCTCAGAGAGGATGATGGGATTGGGGAAATACACCAGTCAGAAGGCTAAGGCTGTGGTCCAGCTAATTCAGGAGGGAAGTTTGGTCTCAGTACTGAGATGAAGACAGAGTAGAATTTAGGAACGTTCTGGTAGATTGCTTATGTCTTGCTAATAGACTGAATGCAGGGTCTTGGGAAAAATAAAACTCCATGATATTTCTGAGGTTTTGGTTTAAGCAATAGGGTGGATGATGGTAGTACCATTTAACAAGATGAAAGAGGAGACAGGAAAGTTCTGGAGTGGAGTGTGAAGACATCTCGACTATCTAGGTGAAGACTAGATGGCTAGTTGTGGACATCTCCAGCTCGAGGGAAAGATCAGGCTTGAGTTATGAATTTAGAAATCAAGGCAGAGGAGTGACAACGGACTCAATGACACCAACTGGGATCTTACAAAAGAGTTCATACAGGAAAGAGAAAGGGTTGAGGATGGGCCTTGGGCAGATGAGAAAGACTGAGAAGCTGCCAGTGAGGTGGGAAACCAAAAGGATTCGCTTTCTCAGACTTAATGAGAATATTTAGGGGAAAGCATCAAATGCAGTCCACAGTAGAATGAGCTAAGGATAGAAAGTTGACCAGTGGATGTTACAAAATGGTAAATACTAGTGACCCCAATCCTAGACATCTCAGTATTGTACAAAAAACTAAATCTCAAATGAAAGGTGCCTACCCCTCAGATATATAAGTAGCTGCCAATAAAGTAAGGACAGAAAACAAGATTTCAAGCTGGAAAAAGCAGTGTGGGAGGAATGGAAACTTCCCTTCGATTTCCTTGAGTACCAGCAGATCTGTCTAACCATCCACATAGCCGCCTTTTTTAAGGTTCTGGGACCAAGTGGTCCTAACTAGTTTTCCCTGTGGTCGCAAGGTGCCCCCCTATTAAGAGAAATGTGGTCTTATCTAAAAAACACAAAGAAGAGACAAGACTGGGGATCAGAATGTAATGAGTTAAGACATAAATTAAAAGGCTTTTAAAAAGTAGCTTTCATGTCTTTACTAAACACACACAAAAGGACACAGCATTAAGTGCCCAGAAAGGTCCAGTTATGCCCTACAGCACTACCCCAAGATCACAGGGCTCTTTCTAAAGTCACATAGGGGAGTTAATCAATATTTCCTTTGTGATGAGTCTTAACTGATTAACTGCATCACATTCATGGATGAATTGTTTTAATGCTGTGAAGCTCAAAACAAGTACAACAATAGCTAACTATGAACATCTCTGTCCTGGTTCCTAGTTCTGGAAGCATCACAGGCATCCAGACACTTCAGCTTCACAAAAACTGAAGAGCTAAGAAAAGAAACACTATGCTGTGCTTCCAGCTCACTCCCTTTCTTGCCAGTGTTCTCTTCTCTTCTCCTTACTTTACTCCCTCCCCTCTCCAAGAATGCAGCTGCTCAGATTCTGTTTGAACAAAAAACAAAACAAGAAAATGGAGTAATTTGGATTTAAGATGTTTTCTCCACCAAGACAATAAACATTTTCAAAAGCAGGTCAGGTTGGGGACTGGAAATAAATTGCCATTACCTTTAGGTGATACATTTAAAAGTATTTTAATAGCTAGCTTGTTTTGTTTATGGAGAGACAATTCCATCTTTCTCTGATCTTCCTACCCATTCCAGACCAAGGCAAAATCTGCACTTCTCCAGAAAAATAAAGAGCTGCTGGGATAGAGATGGGAGTGAGAATGACAGGATAATCCTTACACATCCCTGACAAAGGGCTTCACTCAGAGAAAGTCATTACTGTTTGAAACCACTGGGTTTTGAATATGTCAGGAAGGAGTTAAGGAGGTACCATCTCAAAATTGGTATAATGACACTTCAAGCTGAATTCACTTGAGGAACTGGCTTATCTTTGCCTACAAGCATGCAACCATTAAGGGCTATTCTGGGAGGGATGTCCTTCACATAGCAGGTGGGAAAATAGCCTTCATCACCAGAGACTGATAACCAAGGGCTGTCATGAGCCTGAATAAACAGGCTCTAAAGTAACTCTCATTTTACACTAGCTTCACACCCTGACGGTGTATACATGTTTTACTGACAAAGCTAGAGTTCACTACCCTAATCTCATTTGTCCTGTTCTCACTCAGAGATGTACTGCTCTTTTGAAAAGTAAAAAGCATCACACTTTGGTCATTTCTTTGTACTCTTGTACTTCACTCTCTTCTGAAGATTTCCATTCTATATATATGAAATAAAAACAAGTATGAAAGTATGATTTCCTCTTATTACCTAAGATTCTTAGCATCATCCAAAGAGTGCACATAAGAACTAAGGAGTTGGGGGGGCATCTTTCTCCCCTGTGGCTTCACACCTCAGCTATCTATTTTAAGACCTTGAAAACAAGAATTCTGAGACATGCCATGCACATATGGGCAGCACTAATTGGACTCAGTGGGTTATAAAGATGAAGGAGAGGGAAGAGGAGATGAAGTATGTGTGTGGGGTGTGTTCAGGGAGCCTAGAAGGAGTTGGAACAGAAAAGTAAGGGGTATATGATAAAAATACATTGTATACATGTATGAAATCCTCAAAGAATAAATTATATACATTAAAAAATTCTGTGACATGAATAAACACCTTCAAGTCTATTATGGGGACCCCAACACATGAAGTACAGGTTTCAGACCTAAGACCTACTTAATCATCCAGCTTTGTATAAGCAGACTTACAGACAACATGAAGATAAGCTATCAGATCTCTGGGGTTGGCAGAGACACTGGGGGAAGAACAGCAGGTCAGACTCACGGATAATTACTATCACTGCAGTCAACTTTCTCTGATAATATGGAATAACCCTTACCAATAGTATCATTTATAATACTTTTTATTTATTTATAACTATATAGTTATTATAAATAGTTATAGTCTTATTTAAAGACTCATTCTTTTTTTGTTTGTTTGTGTTTTTTTGAGACAGGGTTTCTCTGTGTAGCCCTGGCTGACCTGGAACTCATTCTGTAGACCAGGCTGGCCTCAAACTCACAGAGATCTGTCTGCCTCTGCCTCCTGAGTGCTGGGGTTAAAGGTGTGTGCCACCGCTGCCTGGCTAAAGACTCATTCTTTAATGGACAATGTAAAGGACAGCTTTAAAAAAAATCTAGGGCCAAGGCATGGTGGCCTGCGCCTTTAATTCTAGCATTCAGGAGGGAAAGACAGGTGAGTTCAAGGCCAGTCTGGTCAATATAGGGAGTTCTAGGACTACAGCCAGGGCTACATAGAAATAACCTATCTCAAAACAAACAAACAATAATAAAATTAGGGGGCTGGAGAGATGGTTCAGTGGTTAAGAGAACTTGGTGCTTCTTCAGAGGACCAGAGTCTGTTTCCCAGCACCCATGCTGGATAGCACACAACCCCCTGTAACTTTAGCTCCAGAAGTTCTGGCCTCCATTGGCACTTATACTAAAATACATATGCCCATACATAGATACATACACATAATTAAAAAGAAAACAAATCTTAAAAACACCTTTTAGGGCTGGAGTGATGGCTCAATGATTAAGAGCATTAATTGCTCTTGCAGGGAACTAAATCCAGTTTCCCAGCATGCACATGGTGAATCTCAACCATCTATAACTCCAGTTCTAGGGGATCCAACCATTTTCAGACCTCTGCAGGTACCAGGCTTGGACATGATGCACATAACATACATGTGTAGAGGGCACAAGGTCCTGTGGTCACAGATAAGCACTAGGGAAACCAGGAATGTTAAACACGTAGTCTTGTCTCTTCAACAAAAGGGATGAATTCCTGTTTTCCATCCACACAAAACTCTGGGAATAAATGTAGTTAACAGTCTGGTGATCTGTGCTATCTGTAGGGCCTGGCCACACCTGAATACCCAAGACTATGTATTTATCCCAGATTTTCTCTCTAGACCTTTATCTTGAGCATAGCTTCTCAGTCAATAGAACCTATCCTTAGGGGAGATGTCACATGTAGTTTGTAGCTTGGTGACATCTATAATATCTGTATGACTAAGACCATATCTGATCCTCCCCTAAGCCCTTAAACTATAGAATGCATCTTTATGGACGAGGTTACATGTACTTTGCAAAAGAGTTTCAATGTAGTCACAACTTAAAGCTTTATTGTGCACATGGGATTGAGATAACTGTTACCAGGAAGCTTTAAAAAAAAAAAACTGCACTGTACTTAAATGCCTAAAAAATATGGGCGGCGGCGGCGCAGGCCTTTAATCCCACCACTTGGGAGGCAGAGGCAGGTGGAGCTCAGTGAGTTTGAGGCCAGCTTGGTGTACAAAGTTCCAGGACAGTCAGGACTGTTACATAGACAAACCCTATCTTGAAAAACAAAAAAGCTTAAAAAATAAACTGCCTGGTGTCAGACTCTAGAAGTTTGAATCAACAGCAGTTACTAAGTTGTACTGAACTGGATTTCCTTCTTGCCTCACTCAGATCATTACTCTGCTGGCCTTGGCCTTACATACATACATACAGGTCAAATACTTACACACATAAAATAAAAGAAAGCTAAACAAGTTAGATTAAAATGTATTTGTGTGAGGGCACAAGTGTACCACAGAGTATGCTGAGGAGGTCAGAAGATGTTCTGTGGTGGTATACTGTATATCCCAATAAAGATTACCTGGGAATCAGAGGACAGAGCCAGCCACTAGATTAGACATAGAGGTTAGGCAGTGGTGGCATACATCTTTAATCCTATCCCTTGGGAGGCAGAGATCCACCTGGATCTCTGTGAGTTCAAGGCCACACTGGGAACAGAGCCAGGCCGTGGTGGCACAAACCTTTAATCTCAGCACTTGAGACCTCATGTCTTTGCTTGGGAAGGACACATGCCTTTAATCCCAGGAAGTAACATGGCAGGACACAGAAAGGTATATAAGGCGTGAGGAAACAGGAACTCACACTCTTTAGACTGTGGATTTCATAGAGGTAAAAATGTGGCTGGCTTGTTCTGTTTCTCTGATCTTTTCAGCTTTTACCCCAATGCCTGGCTCTGGGTTTTTTTCATTAGTAAGACCTTTTAAGATTCGCGTTACATTGTTCTTCAACAATTGGTCCTTTCCTGCTATGGGGATTATTACTGTGATCAAACTGAAATCTCCAGGCTTGGTGGCAAGAGCCTTTACCTTTACAATTTTCAAATTCCAGGTGGTATATTTTTATTATTTTGAAATGAGGTATTCCTTTTGTTAAGCAAACACCTACATTCTTTTTCCAAATGTCCAATCCTCCCACAGTAAAAGCATCATTGTTTCTAAGAATTAAAACCTTTAAGGTTTAAATGTGGGTTTGTTTACCTTTTTTCTAATTTCTTAGGATAAAGCCACTTTCCAATTAGTTATAAAACCAAGAATCCATCTAATCCCATCACAACCTCTTTTTGGCTAATAGTAGTAGTAGTAGTTTCCTTCTCTATTCTAGCTTGATTATCTGAGACAGGGTCTCACCATTTATCCTCAGTTGGCCTAGAATTTGCAGCCCTCAGCCTTAGCTTCCCAGGAGCTGAGATTTCAGGTGTGTACTACCACACTCAGCTTCTAGTACTTTTATAAAGCTACCCTACCCCTCTAGGTCAAATGAACCTTGTGTATGTGTATGTGTATTCCCAGCAGCACTTCGTGACTGTCCCCCTTGTTGCATCCTCAGATGTTAACTTAGAATGAACCAAGGTCTACAGAGTATGCTTTTCACAGCCTATGGGTCAAACTAGACACAGAGACAGCTAAAAGCCCAGTGTGACTAAATATAATTGTAATCCCTGCCACTTGCTAAACTGAGGCAGAAGCATTTCAACTTCAAGGTCAGCCTGGAATCTCAGGGAGACATTTGTCTCAAGATAAAAAGGGCTGGGAATGTAGCTCAGTGGGAGACCACTTGCCTAGCATGCATGATGCCCCAGGACTAATCCCCAACTTGTGAGACAGAAAGGGGAATGTGTTATTTGTCGGTGTTATTTACTGGGCGTGAGAAAACACGAGGTACAACGGAACTCAATATAAGAGTGTTATTAGGGAAGGGAGAGTCGAGGTGGGTAGGCCTACCTAAAAGAAAGGTTGGGGGGGGGGGGGGGGAGAGGGAGAGAGAGAGGGAGGAGAGAGAGAGAGAGGCTCACTACCTCTGGTGAGAGGAAGAGAGAGAGGGTAGCGGGTAGAGGGTAGAGCTTACTTTTATAGGTCACCTGGTGCATGTGTGTATGGACTTACGTAGCTACACAATGCATGTGCATAGATTAAGTGATCACTCTGCGTTCAGACTGCAGATTACGTGCCCCTGGAGTGACTAAGCATTTTGCCTGACTGCTGACAGCACATGTGCAGTCACGTGACTCCAGAAGTGGTAGGAATAATAACAGAATGGGTATCAGAAAGCTCTCTATGCCAACAAACATCAATTCAGGCCACTCCACAGCCCCCCACCTTCTGATTCTCCATTGTAGGTCAAGCTTTCTCCCTTCTCTGAAGTCTGCAGTATTCCTACCTCCTCAAGCTCTCATTTAGCTCTATCTTGTGCTAATGGACAGAGACTATGTCTTCCTCTTACTTGGATCCTTCCAATTTCTTTCTTTTTTTTTTTTTTTTAAAAGATTTATTTATTTATTATGTATACAGTGTTCTGTCTACATATATCCCTGCGGACCAGAAGAGGGAGCCAGATCTCATTACAGATGGTTGTGAGCCATCATGTGGTTGCTGGGAATTGAACTCAGGACCTTTGGAAGAGCAAGCAGTGCTCTTAACCTCTGAGCCATCTCTCCAGCCCGGATCCTTCCAATTTCTAACACAGTTATGTGAAAGTAAATGGGCATAGTTTATTTAATTAAAACTATCCACTATAAAAATACTAAAGAAGAAATAAATGTTTCACCCCATTAAATATAAAACCCATGTTTTCATCCAACAGCTTCTTAATTGGACAACACTAGTTCAGATTAAAGGGCACTAAATTACTCCTTTCTAAATAGTATCACAAATGCAGAATATTTTTTCCCTTTGTTGCTGCTGGATGAGCTGGGCACACAGCCAAGTCTTTTTCTAATTAGGTCCTGTGGTTAATTCCTTAATCTGTTAGCTAGCATTTCCTTGAAAAAAAAAAGGGGGGGTGGACAGGAAGACAGGGCCTAGCAATTTAGCCTAAACTGGATTGGAATTTGAAATCATCCGACCTCACCAGGTGTGGTGGTGCATGCCTTTAATTCCAGCACTCTGGAGGCAGATGCAGGCAGAGCTTTGTGAGTAGGCCAGCCTGCTTCTACATAGGAAATTGCAGGCCAGAAGGGGCTACAAAGTGAGACTTTATTTCAAAATAAACTAGCTTTTTTTTTCTCCTCTCTCCCCCCACTCCTCCCCATACCTTTTTTTAGAGACCAGACTTTTCTGTGTAGCCCTGGCTGTCCTGAACTGGCTCTGTAGACCAAGCTGGCCTTGAACTTAGAGATCCACCTGCCTCTGCCTCCCAAATGCTGGGATAAAAGGTGTGCGCCACCAATGCCCAGCCCCACTAGCTTTTTCTAGTCTAGATATTCTTCCCATTTCCACATGAACTTTAGAACCAGCAAGTCAATTTATTTTTGTGTGTTCAGGTTCATGGGTGTGCAGGTACTCCTGCATGTGTTACATGTATGTGGAGGACAGAAGTTAAGTGTTGGGTATTTTTCTCTATTGTTCTCCACTTTATTTTTTCTAAGATCTATTTTTAATCATGCGTATATGTTTGTTTCTGTGTGTGGTTATGTGCACAGGTGCCACAGAGGCCTGAAGATGGCATAGGATTCACTGGAGCTGGAGCTATAGGCAGTTATGAACTGCCTGCTGTGGGTGTTGGGAACTGAACTCAGGTCCTCTGCAAGAACAATATGCTCTCTTATATTCTTGGTTGTGAGCCTAGTCTTTTTTTTTTTTTTTTTTTTTTGGAGACAGGATTTCTCTGTCCCTGGCTGTCCTGAAACTCACTCTGTAGACCAGGCTGGCCTTGAATTCAGAGATCTGCCTGCCTCTGCCTAGGATCAAAGGGGTGCAACACTACTGTTCAGCAGAATGCTCTCTTAATGATAAAGCTATCTCTGCAGCTCTTCCACCTTACTTTTTTGGGGGTGATGGCAGTGGTTTGAGACAGGGTCTCTCTATGTAGATGTGGCTGTCCTAGAACTTGCTATGCAGATCAGGATGGAAACTATTTTATTTCAACTCTCTAACTCCATGTTTTATTTCCATATTTCAGTCATAAGCTTATCTGTTAACCTATTGTTCCTTTAATTCTTTAAGCACAATTTGTCTGTAATATTTCAATTCAAAGGCATTCACATGAAAATAGGAACTTGGTTAGTTCTTACAGATTGCATTCTTTTTCTTCCTCCGTGTTGAGTTCTGCTTCTCTATATGTCTAGTTGTTACAGATCAAAACAGGGCATTGCAGACAAGGCACTGTGAGATTCTGGATTCTGCTATGTCCCTCTGAGGATATTAGGGATTTTTTGGTTTTTGGCTGGTTTTGTTTTTTTCTAAGTAGGCAATTAACTTGCCTGGATACACCCTAGAACCACGTTATCTGCTGTGGTGTGCAGTAACTGCAATCTCTGCTTAGTTTTTCCAGATTCTAGTGGAGCTTTGGGAGTTTGGCACTGGGGGGGGGAGGGTTCTCCCCTGCATCTGTGTAATCTGGCTATTAGCCAAGGATTTGAGCAATGTGTACTCAGAAAGAGGGGCTCACACTGTGATTCTAGTGTGGTTCTTTTTGTGCTTTCCCCCCTAATTTCCCAGCTGCTTGATACCCCAAGCCACCCAAGTGTCATTTGGTTTTTTGTTACTTTCTGAGTTGAACAGTTTAGGAATACAGCTTGCTCAATTTGAAATAGCACCAGGGGATTGGGGGGCAGGAGGTGTGGCTCCATGGTAGAGCCCTTGCCTAACATGATTAGGACCCCAGGTTACAAATAAAACAAACAAATTTTTAAAAGGAAGAAAACAAACACCAAATCCACAGATCTTGTCTATGTAAATTAGTTTTTCAAAGGGGAATTTCTCTTCCAGTTTTTTTCCCCTCATCCACTGGTTGGTTTTTATATTTTTTTCCCTGGGGTCTTCTCTGTACTTGGAATGAATTTTACCACAGAAGCAGGAATTCGGGCAGTTTTGACTGAGATGCTGGACTTCTTTGCAATTCCAGGATTTGCCCCTGAGTGTTCCTGTCTGGCCTCTCTTCTCTAAACTTTCCTCAAGTATGACTGCAGTTTTCCACTGTCAATTCATTCTACTTTAATTAGCCATCAGTGGATGGCGGCATACACTAGCAACTCCCCCTCTGCCATAAACCTGCAACTGTTACTTCTTCCAGCTCTATGGAGCTTTGTTGAGGTCTTCTCACTACCATGCGTGGGAGTCTGAGCAACCATTTTATTCCATCTTCCTAAGTAGAAACTTCTTCTAATTTAGCTGAAAGTAATTTATACATATATATAGATTTTTGAGACAGGGTTTCTCTGTGTAACAGTCCTGGCTGTCCTGGATCTTGCTTTGTAGACCAGGCTGGCCTTGAACTCACAGAGATCCACCTGCCTCTGCATCCCAAGTGCTGGGATTAAAGGCATGCGCCACCATCATCCGGCTAATTTATAATTTTTTAAATAAAGTTTTTACAAAAAAATTTATTGTTTTGATAAAACACACACACACACACACACACACACACACACACACACACACAGCCTAAGATTTATTTTCCTGCTTTAAAAAATGTTGTTCATTCCTTTAACGAGACACAGCTTGTTTCTGTTGTAGAATGGCTCATACTGTCATTATACACTGCACCTTATACTATGAAAGATGCAAAAACTCACCCAACTTGCTCTGTTCTTCAGCAAATAGGAATCATTGTTATTGTCTGTCTTTTCCCTCTGTGATAAAGACCCAACCAGAGAAAAGGCTGAATAGTCAGTTATCCATATAAGGCACTTCAGGAACTTCTGTCTCTATGCACCCACAAAACTGTAACAGCACTATTTCAATATGCTGATGTGCTAGTGCTATTAAGTTTGCAATAAAGCATTTGTGCCGTATAACCGAAACTAAAGGGACTGTGATATCACTCACGAAACCTCAAAAGCTGCTTCCTTTCCCCCTAAACTAAAGCAAATGGTATACACCAAACTCAGTATACATCACAGCAGACTGAATTTCGCTTCTATTTCTTTCCCTGGGTTACTGGTCCAACAAGATAAGCATGTGGAAAGGAAAGAGCAAACACTAAGGAGGGCACCGAGACAACTGGGTCAGACTCAGCCGAGCACACTCGGCACAAGCTACAGAGCACCCTCTGCTCTTTGTGCTGAGAGCCAGCAGCAGCTTCCAAAGTGCTTGACAGGAAAGCTCCACCTGAGAAAGGTGGGAATACCCCAAGAATGACTCCTCCAGACAGGGTAAGTAACCCGAAGTCTTTTGAAGCCAATGGTCCATTACAGGCAGAGTTAATTGATAAGGTCAGACTGATGACAAGAAGGGAATCCAATTGCAAGCCTCTATCATCTAACACAGCTCCAGGGCAGAGGGTCACTCTTTTCATTAATAGCACCACCTGACTGCAGTTTTTAAAAGCTGCCTCAGGAAGAACAGCCTCTTTTCCTGTCCTTGGAGAGACTGATCCAGATTTATCTGTGAATATTGGAGAGCACTGTTCATATCTTACAGCAGCAGCGGATGCAGGTCCAGCTTTGGTGCTATTTTGTTTTCTCAATGATGACAGGTTAAGATATAAACATCACCAATGGATCCCCCCCCACCACCGGGTAAAGGAGTCTAAGATATAAGGGGTCTGGGTGTAAGACCTTGGGCATGGTTTAAGAACCACTCCAAGCATCTAGAGCTGATTGTGAGGGAGAAATAGTGTTACATGGAAGCCAGCTCAATTCCCCTCTGTTTCTAAGGAGACCTGTCCCTTTTGACTTAAACTAACATTAACATCCCTGAATCAGTAAAAGCATTTTTTATTCTTTATCTTTTAAAAATAAGATGTTGTTTCTTTTTCACTATTTGTCTTCTTGCGGACTAGGAATAAAACTTGGCCTCATGTGTGCAAGGCAAGCACTCTACCACTGAGCTACATCCCAACACTACTGTTGTTCTTTTTACAATAGCTGTTACCCAGGGTCATCTTGTCTACCTGGCAGAATTATGCTTTTTCCTGGTAAGAACCATTGTGGAATAATCTTTTCATACACTGTGAATATGTGTCACTCTGATTGGTTTAATAAAAAGCTGAACGGCAATAGCTAGGCAGGATTTTGGGGGCAGAGAGGAGAGTCGCCATCCAGACACAGAGGAAGCAGGAAAGCTGCATGGGCAGTACAAAGCAAAGGTAATAAAGCCATGAGGCAAAAAGTAAATTAATAAAAATGGGTTAATTTAAAAGACCTAGTTAGAAACAAGTCTGAGGGGCTGGAGAGATGGCTCAGAGGTTAAGAGCACTGACTGCTCTTCCAGAGGTCCTGAGTTCAATTCCCAGCAACCACATGGTGGCTCACAACCATCTATAATGAGATCTAGCTCCCTCTTCTGGCCTGCAGTCACATATGCTGTATACATAATAAATAAATAAATCTTTAAAAAAAAAAAAAGAAACAAGTCTGAGCTATTGGCTGAACTTTCATAATAAATAATAAGTCTCCATGTGGTTATTCAGGAGCTGACAGAGGGACAGAAAAAGTCCAACTAGAAATGGTCCCCAATGTGGGGCCACGTATTTCCACATAAGACCTGAGAAAGACCTGGAAAAAAAAGGTTCCAAATACACAAAAACAGAGGCAAATGCAGCTTTCTAGTCCTGTAGTCTCTCATTTAGGGCCACATAGAAACGCATTTCCCACTGCTGTCTGTGGCCTTAAGCCACCAGAGTGTCACAATAAGCTTCCTGTCAGGTAAGGTTTTGCTCATGCAGACAGAAAAGGTTACAGATACACAGTAAAACAAGTTCAGCTGGCGGGGGGAGAAAAAAAATTCTAAACAGGTTACAGTGTGTTCAACAATGTGCATAGGCTTAAGAACAAAAAGAAAAGGATATAGAGGATCATAAAAAAATAATAGTTTAAAAATAATAAAGTCTTTAAAGAGAGAAGTAAAGTAATAATAATAATTAAAAAAAGAAAAAACAAGCCCATAGAGATGGGAAACACAGAATCCTGTATGTTATTGTGCTGTCTTTGAAGTTTTTGATTGCTGATAACAGCTGCTGGGAGATATGGGATTGTAAAAGGGACTGCTGAAATAAACCAGTCTAGAAACTTTAAGAAAGCCTTAACTTTAAGCCGGGCAGTGATGGTGCACGCCTTTAATCCCAGTACTTGGGAGGCAGAGGTAGGTGGATCTCTGTGAGTTTGAGGCTAGCCTGGTCTACAAAACGAGTTCCAGGACAGCCTGTTACACAGAGAAACCCTCTCTCAAAAACAAAACAAAACAAAACAAAACAAAACAAAACAAAACAAAACAAAACAAAACAAAACAAAACAAAACAGAATGACTTAACTTTAAAATGGAACTCAAAAAATGTATTGCTTTGGGAACCAGGTTATGGGGAAAAGGCTGTGGATTCGTTCAAGGCTGAGAGAGGTCCTTTTTGATTGGGAAAGACCCCCTGAAAATCCTGGCTACAGACATAAAGAAGTAAACCTAGAAAAACTACAAGACAGAGCAAGGGAACCAGACACCAATGAAAATGGGTACCCAGGTGACCCAGCCTCTCAGAATGCCTCTGTTGCAGTTTCCTCAGAGTTCTCCATCCAGAGCAGCTTCAAGGCTGCTGGCTGAGATGGTCCAATTCCACAGACTATTATAGCAAGGACTTGACCATTATTCTAACTTTCTCAGGGTTCTCACAAAATACCCTGAGGCCAGCACCCCCAGACAACAGGAAGCAGTCTAGAGAACACAATACCCATATTCCTAAGAGGTAGGGTGGGTGGTTTTGCTAATTCAGTGGGCTATGGATGTTTGTCATTGTTTACAGGGGTTGGTTACAAATTGTTATTGGTCATGGTCAGAAAAAAAAAACTGAATG
Organism: Peromyscus nudipes; assembly: GCA_902168325.1. NCBI lineage: Eukaryota > Metazoa > Chordata > Mammalia > Rodentia > Cricetidae > Peromyscus > Peromyscus nudipes. Next base: position 36,487 of record CABHPH010142349.1, on the reverse strand, counting down.
AAGGAGATTAGATTCAGGGATCTCTTTCTGAAAAGAAAAAGGGGGATATAGTATAAAAATAATGAGATAAAAGGGTGGATTGTTGAGTCTACTTCTGAACAACCACTAGTCTCAAATATTTATATTGGTATGGATTTTTGCATACTGATACAAATTTAAGGTTATTTTTGTTAGAACATACTGTACATACATTTCTACTCTTGTTTAAGGTATTGCACCTATACAGCTCATTTAACAATGTAATGTAGCCGGGCGGTGGTGGTTCAGGCCTTTAATCCCAGCACTTGGGATTAAACTCTGTGAGTTTGAGGCCAGCCTGGGCTACAGAGTGAGTTCCAGGAAAGATGTAAAGCTACACAGAGAAACCCTGTCTCAGAAAACAAACAAACAAACAAACAAAAAACAGTGTAATGTAAATTTCTAGTCCTTGAAAGCTATTATTAAAAACTATTTAGGATAATAAAGAAATGCAGGTTAGTAGTTAGTCACCTATATCAATCAAAATTGTAGTCATGTTAGGTATGTTTTCCAGGTCAGAGATATATTTTAGATAGATAGACAGATGATCTTCAAACACTTCAAAGAATGACAGAATATGGCATTTAAAATGTTTTGTTAACATAGGGCTTTTCATGACAATGAGACACATCTGTTCCTGGTAGCATCAATTTACCTCAGAGAAGATGGTGGGCACTGAAGAAACTCCATATGGAGTTTGCTTTCAATGTGGCAAAACTAGCCATTTGGGCAAGAAACTGCTCTTGTCTTGACTGCTGACAGTATGCTGTACCAACTGAACCAGCAGGACACAATGAAAAGCAAATGTCAAAGTTTGCCAAGACAGGGTAAGACAATCCTTCAAAAATTCCTGCTTCACAGAAAAGTCTGTCAAATATTCTAGGCCTGTAGGCTGAAGCTGGATGCCCCAACATTGCAGAGGAACCTTGGGTGACTGACTGTCCAGGCAGCTAGCTGTTTCTGTTGTTTCTTTTAGTTTTGGAAGTTGCTTGCTCTGTACTTCCTGTTTACTAAGGTAATATTGTATCTTTCTGAAGTCTTTGATGGAGTTGAAGACTAGATAGTTACAGTTTTCCTTAGTTATAATAGCAGGTAAATTAGGTACAGAACTTTGGACTCACCAAGATAGGATAAATAATGAAGTATTTTCTCTAAATATGCTAAATATAAATGGACTGGGCATTGTAAACGTAATTCTTACCTGATAATTATTCTTACTGTTTATAGTTTTATTATGTTAGAGTTAAAACCTTTCCTTTTTATTTAGACAAAAAATATTGTGGAATAATCTTTTTGTACACTGTGAAGATTTGTCACTTGGATTTGGTGAAATAAAAAGCTAAATGGCCAATAGCTAGGCAGGATTTTCAGGGCAGAGAGAACACTGGGAAGAGGAAGGGCAGAGTCACCAGGAGACACAGAGCAAGCAGGATAGGAAGTACATAAACAAGCAGGATAAGGTAAACAAGCCTTGGGGCAGCACATAGACGAATAGAAATGGGTTAAGTTATAAGAGCTACTTAATTTTTTTAGCCTAAGCTATTGGCTGAGCTTTCTTTTTTGTTGTTGTTGTTTTTCTAGACAGGGTTTCTCTGTGTAGTTTTGGAGCCTGTCCTGGAACTCACTCTGTTGACCAGGCTGGCCTTGAACTCATAGAGATCCGCCTGCCTCTGCTTCCCTGAATGCTGGGATTAAAGGCGTGCTCCACCACCCTGCTCGGCTAAGCTTTCTTAATTAATAGGAATGCTCTGTGCAGATATTTGGGAGCTGGCAGGTGGGACAGAAAAGTCTGTCTACAGTGCTTGGCCCAATAGTCGTTAGACAGAAGTGTCATCCAGCAACTGATGGAGACAGATGCAGAGACCCACAGCCAAACATTAGGTGCAGTTCAGGAATCCTGCGGAGGAGGAGTAGAAAGGAGTGTAGGAGTCAGAGAGGTCAAGGATACCATGGGAAGACTCTTTTAAAACATTAATATTGGCATACTGAGTATTCTCCAGAACCAACTCTTATTTCTTTAAAGACTCTTTAGGGCTAAAGAAATGACTTCGTTGCTGTGGGATAGTCTGTATGTCAAATGTGTTGCTCTGATTGGTCAATAAATAAAACACTGATTGGCCAGTAGCCAGGCAGGAAGTATAGGCGGGACTAACAGAGAGGAGAATTGAGAGAACAGGAAGGCGGAGGGGACACTGCCAGCCACTGCCATGACAAGCAGCATGTGAAGATGCTGGTAAGCCACGAGCCACGTGGCAAGGTATAGATTTATAGAAATGGATTAATTTAAGATGTAAGAACTAGAGAGCTAGAAGCCTGAGCCATTAGGCCAAACAGTTTAAATGGTATAAGCGTCTGTGTGTTTATTTTATAAGTGGGCTGTCAGACTGCCGGGCCTTGGTGGGACCCGGAGAGAAAACTCTCCAGCTATAAAGAAAAAAAAAAAAAAGAAAAAAAAAAAAAAAAAGAAAAAAAAAAAGAAAAAAAGAAAAAGACAATTACTAGTTTTAAATACTTTACATTGGATTGGATTGTTTTATATTATATACAAATTATATATATTGAAATTGATATTGTTAGAAAATGTTATATGTATAATTCTAATTGTACTTATACCGTTCATTTAACAATGTAAGGCAATTTTCTGATCCTTGAATGTTATTATTACCAACTATTAGGATATAAAGAAATGAAAGTTAGTAGTTAGACATTATAATAGAACTTGTCATATTAGGTATGTTTTCAAGATTGAGCAGATATATTTTAGACAGATAGGTCATCTTCAAACCCTTCAGAGATCTACAGAATATGGCATTTAAAATGTTTTAATAACTTAGAAAATTTTTTTGTTATGACTATGAGACATGTCGGCTCCTGGCAGTACCAATCTACTTCAGAGAGAATATGGGCATTGAAGAAACTGCATATGGAGTTAACTTTCATTGTGGCAAAAGTTAGCCACTGGACAACAAAATATCCTCAAATCAACTGCTGACAACAGGACAAAATGGACAGACAGAAATGAAACAAAGGACTACTGATTCTTGCCAAAACAAGTGTGGTTATGCCTTTATCAAAAGGCATTTTCTGAGGCCAGGACAATATGGCACCATCCCTGAAGTGGCCTTCACAATCCGGAAAAGGTACAGTGCCCTTTTCTTCGAAGGCAGCTGAACAGGCAGTGGGCCGATGGCTTCTGATGTGCAGTGGAACGGCAGCTGAAACAGTTATTTTTGAAGAGTAACTAAACTCACACCTCTCAATAGTAGAATGGCATTTAATGGAAGGATATGGAGAAGAACGGGATGCTGAGATGAAGCCACACACACACATAGCCAAGAAGAATGGACAGCTGAATTCAAAAAAAGAAGAACAGGATGCTGTGATGAAGCTACACACACACATAGCCAAGAAGAATGGACAGCTGAATTCAAAAAACACCAACAATTTCCAGAATTTAAAATCCTGAATCATGACATGACACTAGTGGAATTCAGGTGTTTCTGGTACATGGACTGCTCTCACCCAATGTGAGGTCAAACTATTGACCTTGTGTACATCCTACTTCACAAATGAGTCTGTCAGATACGCTAAGCCTATAGACTGAAGATGATGCCCCAACACTGTGGAGAAACCTCAGGTGACTGTCCAGGCAGCTGGCTGTTTCTGTCAACTCACATTTTTTTGGAAGCTGCTTGCATGCACTTCCTGTTTTTATTTTTTATTAGGTAATATTATTTCCTTCTTGGGTCTCTGAGGTAGTTGAAGATTAGTTAGTTATAGTTGAAGATTAGTTAGGATAGAAAGTGAATTAGGTACATTTTGGACTTACCAAAATAGGATCGATAATGGAATTATTTTCTCTGAATTTGTCAAATACAAATGGACTAGACATTGTTTAGGTATTTATTACTTGTATATATGGTATATAGTTATTGTATATATACTTTTTTTTTTTTTTTTTGGTTTTTCGAGACAGGGTTTCTCTGTGTAGCTTTGTGCCTTTCCTGGAACTCACTTGGTAGGCCAGGCTGGCCTTGAACTCACAGAGATCCGCCTGCCTCTGCCTCCCGAGTGCTGGGATTAAAGGCATGCGCCACCACCGCCCGGCTATTGTACTTTTGTATATAGTTTTTCTTATGTTAGTTATAACCTTTTTTCTTTTTATTAAAATAGAAAAGGGGAAATATGGTGATATTTTATTTGTACTGAAATGTGATTTTATTTGTATGTTAATAAATAAAGTTGCCTGAGGGTCAGAGCTAATAGCAAGCCATAGCAGAAGCTGGGCGGTGGTGGTGCACGCCTTTAATCCCAGCTCTTGGGAAGCAGAGCTAGGCGGATCTCTGTATGTTCAAGGATACAGCTAGCATGGAGACACATGCCTTTAATCTTAATACCAACCATAGAAGACCTGGAGGTCTGTATAGACAGGCAGTGACGAGGAGGTCATGTGGTTGGGTTTACAACCAATGAGAAGGCAGAACAGAAAGTCTATATAAAGACAAACACACAGGAAGTAGGTCTCTGGCTGAGGAAGATAGCAACAGCAGTGAAGGGTAAGGTTTTTAGCTCTTAGCTATCACTCTGACCTCTTGGGCTTTCATCTTTGCATTGGCTCTGTGTTTCTTATTTAATAAGACGGTTACATCTACACTTTGTGGTTAACAGTACTGGCAGTTCTTTCCACAGGACCTGAGTTTGAGTCCTAGAACCCACATGGTAGCTTACAAACATCTAACTCTAGTTCCAGGGGATCTGACACCCTCTTCTGGCCTCCTCAGGCACTGATACACATGGTGTACATACATATATGTAGGCAAACACTTATATACATAAAATTTTTGAGGCAAGGTTTCTCTGTGTAGCCCTGGCTGTCCTGGAACTTACTCTATAGACTAGCCTGGCCTCGAACTCAGAGAATCTGCCTGCCTCTGCCTCACAAGTGCTGGGATGGATTAAAGGCATGTGCCATATGGCCAGCACATAAAAAATTTTTATTTAAAAACTTAAGAATTTATTTTTGTCTGTTTATCTGTGTCTATATATGTGTGCATGCCATATGTGTGCTCACAGATGCCAGAAGTGTGTGTCAGATTCCCTGAAACTGCAGTATAGGTAGTTATGAGCCACCTGATAAGGTGCAGGGAAGAAAACTTGAGACCTCTGGAAGACCAGCAAGCATTCTTAATGGCTAAGCCATTTTTGTAGAACTTTAAATCATCTCTATATTACCTTAAGACCTAATACTGATGTGAAAAGAAACTCTAAGCAATAAAACTGATGTTATAAAGGATTTACTAATAGATTTGCTTAGTTATGTAGCATTAAGCTAAACAGTGGAATTCAGCTTAAGGAGTACTGTCTCCAAAATACCCCAAAGATAAATAGTATGCTAACCAAGCTTGTTAGAGATAAACAAAAATTAGGTGCTAGGATTCACTAGCCATTAGGCTCCATTCCCATAACAAAGAAGACAGCCCTGACTTACAACCAGCCATTAGGCCCATCTAACACACCTCTAACAGGCAGCTCAAGGGGAGCAAGCAGCACAGGGTCTGCCATTAACTCCCCTCTGTTCTTGCAGTCAGATTTTCTCTGCCCTTGACTTTTGCTACATAGGTACATGGGTACCTTAAACAAGAGAAGAAACATATGTACAGCATGTTCTAACAAAAATAATCTTAAATTTGTACCAGCATACAAAAATTCATAATGTAAAATATTTGAGACTAGTGGTTGTTCAAAAGTAGACTCAACAATCCACACTTTTTATCTCATCATTTTTATACTATATCCCTCTTTTTTTCCTTCAGAAAGAGATCCTTGATTCTAACTCTTTTGTTTAACTTTTCCCCTGACCATGACAATAACAACTTGTAACCAACCTTCTAAACAATAACAAACATCTATAACCCATGTACCAGTCATGAGTACCCAGGTGAAGTTTCAAGCCAGTTTTCCTCTGTGGAGTACCACCTGAGCAACTGTGGACATCAGGGTTCAGTCACTAACACCTCAAGCAAATCACAGAATTGAAAAGTAAACGGTATACCCTGGTATTTTTAGGTTGTAAAGAACTTGTTTCACAATGGGGCTGGAGAAATGGTAGCAGTGAGAGCATTTTGCTCTTGTAGAGGACTCTCAGTTCCCAGCACCCATGTCAGGTGGTTCACAGCCACCTGGGACTCCAGTTCCAGGGGATACAACACCATCTCCTGACCTTTGTGGGCACTCACACATATATGACACACAAACACACATGAATAAAAATAAAATAAATTTGATAAAAAGCATAAGAACTAGTCTTACAAAGAATTGACTTTGAGTGACCTGGCCATCATATCTGGCCAATCTTTTTGTCACTTTATGTCAATGGCCTAGATAAGGACCTTAACCTGTAGGTGGCACAAAAGAGGCAACTCTAACTGCAAGAAGCTAGTCAGGTCACTTTGCTGTCTAGGTGGCAGGATGAACATTTAACAAGAAGACACACAAGAAGTTACACATTAAGACTAACTAGATCAGTAGTGAAAGTGTAAGATGTGTGATGGTTTGCTTTGTCAGGAAAACATGAAAAGCTATGGGAGTATTATCTGTGGGATCGCTCCAAGTATGCCATTAATATAAAACAGCACTTCCAATTGAGGAGAAAGAATAAACCACATTGGAAATACAGGAGGGTCTCGATATATAAGCCCAGCTGGCATAATACTCTTTAGGTAGACAAGAGTCACTTTGAATTCACAAAGATCCATATGCTTCTGTCAATTAAAAATTGGTAAATTTTACTAAGTAAAAAAATCCTGTGTGGCAAACACTAAACAAAGCCAAAGACAAACACAAGCTGGAAATTTGTACTTCAAATCCAAGACTTCAGGCTATTTTCAAAATTCCCCCAAGTAAAGAAAAAAGCTACAGGCAAGAGAAAAGTTTGAACCAACTACAGCTGGAGGACACCAAGAAGGCTGGAATGGTCTTCTGATGGTTGAAGAGTATCCTATGAGCAGAACACCCTAGCCATTTGCTGCTACAAATGGTTGAATCAGGATTGGTAGTGGAAATTTCCACGAATTAAAACTCCAGCTATACACAAAATTTTCTAACAATGAGGGCAGTCCTTAAGTGGAATGGATCTCCTTAAAAAGTTAGGAAGCTGGGCATGGTGGTAAATGCCTGTAATCCCAGCACTTGGGAGATAGAGGCAGGCAGGTCTCTGTGAGTTTAAGACCAGGTTGATCTACATAGCAAGTTATAGGACAGCCAGGGTTACATAGTAGGACCCTGTCTCAGACAGAAAGAGAGAGTGAGAGGGAGGAAGGGAAGGAGTGAAGGGTGGGAGAGGGGGAGAAATGGATTGGGCTGGAGAGAAGGCTTGGTGGTTAAGAGCACTTTCAGAAGACCCAGGTTCAATGCTCAGCTACTACATGGTAGTTCATAACCATCCTAACTCCAGTTCCAAGGAATCTGATACTTTCTTCTGATCTCCACAGGCACCAGGGCACACACATGGTATAAATGCACACATGCAGGCAAAATACTCATACACATAAAACAAATCTTAAGGAAAAGAGGTTAAAAAAAACAATGGATTTGTGTTCACTTGAAGCATTTTTGCTAAGGCTAGAAAGTCAACTTCTAGGGTAGTTCTGAAAGGGAAGGTTACATTAAATGGAAAAGTAACTACAAGATTGTTGAGGTTGCTTCAAACTCTAAAATAATACAATTCTATCCCAAAGACTGCATCAACTTTGGTAAAGTTATAAGAATAAAATCAAATCATGATAGCTAACCACACTTCCAGAAAGACCAGAAACCAAGGTACTTATTATGACGAATTTTCTTTTTCAGACATCGTCATGCTTTGTTGCCCAGGCTGACCTTGTACTCAGTCTTCCTGGCCAGCCTCCAAAGATATGGAATTACAGTGTGTGTCATCATGCCCCACTTATTTTTACCATTTTATTGAAGATCAAAGTCATCTTTCCTTTCCTCTAAGGTACAGTTCTGACTTTATTATATCTATAGAGTTCTCTGGAGGGGAAAGGAAGAGGATACAGTGATGTAGTGAATCATGACTACTGTACTCAATGTTTGGCATTCTGTGTCATTCATTCATCCTAAGTCCTTTGGTTATAAAAGACTCTATTCACTGTTTTGCAAGACAGTGAATTAGGGATGGAGGGTTAATTAATATTGGGTCTCAGGTGTAAAGCCCTGTAACTCATGAGAAAGGCTTATATATGGATGTCTCTTTGGTTATAGTTGAAAGCACAAATAGTATAAGAACTCAACTTATAAATGGATGAACTCTACAAGATTAGTTTTTAAGTAAGTTGGGTGAAATTTGAACACATAGAAAAAGAATGGCTAGTCTCCATTAACTTACCAACACCCCTATCACCCATGATAGGTGGTTATCAACATTCTTCCAAAGTAGAAAATACTGATGGAATTTAGATCACTTATTATGAAATAAACTTAAAAAGCTGTTTTGGGAATTCATTTATTGGAGACAAATCTCCTATAGCCTGGGCTGGCCTGGAACTCACTATATACCTGAAGATGACTTTGAATTTACTTTTGATCTTTCCTCTCTTTACCTCCCAAGAGCTAGGGTTACAGGTATGTGCCACCAAGCCCAACCTGAAGAGTTGTTTTATTTAGTCTAAAGCTTGAGACAAAGTAATTTAGCTGATATGTTGGATAGTTTATGTCAACTTGACACAAGCTAAAGTCATCTGAGAGGAGGGAACCTCAATTAAGAAAATGCCTCCATAAGATCAGGCTGTAAACCGGGCGGTGGTGGCGCACGCCTTTAGTCCCAGTACTCAGGAGGCAGAGCCAGACGGATCTCTGTGAGTTCAAGGCCAGCCTGGTCTCCAAAGCGAGTTCCAGGAAAGGCGCAAAGCTACACAGAGAAATCCTGTGGGGGGGGGGGGGATCGGGCTGTAGGCAAGCCTGTAGAGCATTTTCATAATTAGTGACTTATGTGGGTAGAGCCTAGTCTCCCATGGTCCTTCATCACAGCAACAGAAAACCTAACTAAGACAGCTGGGAAATGTTAAAGGTTAACAGCTGCGATGATTCTGGGGGGAACACCTCACATATACAAAAGCTCTAGGTTGGCAACACCACATCTTAGTGTGTCATCTAAATTCCCTCATTCCCTTTCTCCTGGATATGAACATACCTCCAAAAATATAATGGGGAAAAAAAGGAGGACCTTGAGTTCAAGGCCAGCCTGTGCTACATTCCGAGACTTTACTCAAAATCATCAAAGGCTGAGATTGAAGCTCAGTGGCAGGGTGCTGGCCTAGCCTGCACAAGACCCTGACTGGATCTGCAGCACTGCACTGCTCCTCTTCAAAATAAAGGGGTATTTTGAAGAAAAGAGTAAGAGGAAATGAGAAGCCAAAATAGGAGGTAAGAAGGATAATCCATATATAAGTAGGTACTGTGCAAGAGACACTGAGAGAAAGTAAGAGGTGGGGAGGGAGGCAAGCCCCAGGAAGGTGTTGACAAAAGGATGCTGACACCACAAGCAAGGTTCCACACAGGCCACTGGAGGAAACATGAGCCAGGATACCCAAGGCCTGGGAGATGTGATGTGTCCAAAAGAACTCATATATAACTTATTATACTTACAAGAAAGATAATTCCACCTTGGAAATATGATGCCAAACTACTATAAGCCATTAAAATGCTTCTCTAGCCCCAGTAGTGAAAGAAAAACGTATCACCAACAAACATGCACAGCTAGTTATTTTCCATCTGTCCCTTCATTTCCTTATCCAATTCAGAAACGACAACGACAAATAGTGGTCATCTGGTGTCCAGAATAAAGGAAGCACAGTGAAGGCTAAAGAAATCTCATTTTGGAGTTCCTGCCACTGAAACTCAACAGGTGGTCAGGATGGCCCTAGGCAGCAGCACACAGTGTAATTGTGGCTCCCCACCTGCCACCCCATAGGGACTTCTTCAGGTTAGAGCAGAGAGAAACTCAGAATTATGACAGCTTGATTAGCAGCTCAGGAGTAAACATGATTGTGGCTCTTAAAGTTGGCTGTTTATGCCTCTGAGAAATTAGAACAAAAATGGAGTATAAAACATAAGCAATTGAAAAACAAAGTCATTACAAGTCTTATTGAATATCACATTTAAGCAGGACCCAGGTTCGTTTGTCTTGAGATTTATTTATTTTTATCATATGGGTGTTTTGTCTGCATGCATGTCTGTGTACCACATGTGCATCTGATGCCCACAGAGGCCATAAGAGAGCATTAGGTCCCCTGTAATTGGAGTTATAGATGGTTGTGAGCTGCCATGTGAATGCTAGAAATTGAACTTGGGTCCTCTGGAAAAGCAGCCAAAAATTTAACCACTGAACCATCTGTCCAGTCACCCCACCTTTAAATAAATAGATTTGGAAGGAGAAAGAAGGGAACTTTAAAGTTCCACATAACAAAAAGCTCTGCTGAATCTCTCTTAAGCCACAGAGTTAATAGATGGAAGCACAGCTGTTCCTGCAGAAGTCACTCTACATGGCCCTCTAGTGCAGACCTGCCGGCAGAATCCCTCTATGACACCTCTTGACCTCTGCTACTCTATAAATTATAAGCATTATGGGCTGCTACCAAGATCATAGCCAAGTGTCGGCCAATAAATAATAATACCTCTAGCAGCCACTAGTCAAGTAAAGGAGAGGATAGAGAAGGTCTAGGAACTAGAGGAAAGTGAGGGAACGCAGAAAAATTACTACAAAGAACAAAACATCCAATGTCACTGACACTGAAATTGCTGTCTTCACCGGCACCCTAAATAGAAGTAGAATTGCTTTGATTTGTACAATTTTATTAATACTGGCTTTAATTTTATATAACAGAAACAAACTATAAGCAGAACCAAATTTGGAAATACTGATTTTACAGAACTGGGAGATGGTTCAGTGGTTAAGAACCATCTTTTGCTGCTAATTTGCTGCTCTTGCAGAGGGCCCAGGAGATTCCCAATACTCACATAGTGGTTCGCAACTACTTGTAACTCCAGCTGCAGGGGATCTAATGCCCTCTTTTGACCTCTGAGGGCATTAGTCACATATGTGGTACACAGACATTGTGGTGGTTTGAATGAGAATGATCCCAAAATTTCATATATTAACATTTGGTTCCCAGTTGGTAGAACTGTTTAGGAAACATGAGAAGGTATGGCCTTGTTAGAGAAGGTATGTCACTGGGGACAGGCTTTGAGGTTTCCAAAGTCCACACCATTCCCAGTTAGCCCTCTCTACACTCCTCCCCCAACTCTGCTTCTTACTTACAGATAAGGATATAAGTTTTCAACTTCTGATCCTGAGCCATATCTGCCTGCTGCCTTACTCCCTACCATGATGGTCAGGGATTCCTGCTCCAACACTATATGCCTCCAATAAACTCTTGTATAAATTGTTTTGGTTTTGTCACAGCAGCAGAAAAGTAACAACAACAGACATACATGCAGGCAAAGTAACCATACACATCAAATAAAATAATCTAAAAAATGTTTTTAAAAAATACTGATTTTGGGGCTGGAGAGATGGCTCAGAGGTTAAGAGCACTGCTTGTTCTTCCAAAGGTCCTGAGTTCAATTCCCAGCAACCACATGGTGGCTAACAACCATCTACAATGAGATCTGGTGCCCTCTTCTGGCCTGCAGGGATATGTGCAGACAGAACACTGTATACATAATAAATAAATAATCTTTAAAAAAAAAAAGTACTTATTTTAAGAAGGGATTGGTGGCACATGCCTTTAATTCCAGCAATCAAGAAGCAGTTGCAGGTGGATCTCTGTGAGTTCAAGGCCAGCCTGGTCTACAAAATGAGTTCTAGGACAACCAGGGCTACACAGAGAAACCCTGTCTCAAAAAACAACAACAACAACAACAATAAAAAACTACTAATCCCAGCACTCGGGAGGCAGAGGCAGGCGGATCTCTGTGAGTTCGAGGCCAGCCTGGGCTACCAAGTGAGCTCCAGGAAAGGCGCAAAGCTACACAGAGAAACCCTGTCTCGAAAAACAAAACAAAACAAAACAAAACAAAAAAAAAAAAAAAAACTACTGATTTTACTTTCAGATAACTGGTGTTTAAGAGTCAGCTCTGAAGCTGGTGGTGGTGGCGCATCTCTGTGAGTTCATAGCCAGCCTGGTTTACAGAGTGAGTTCTGTGACAGCCAGTAGTACACACAGAGAAATCCTGTCTCAGAGGAAAGAAAAATAAGTCAGCCCTGACAAGCCAGATGTGGTGGTGCACACTTTTACTCCCAGCACTCAGGAGGCAGAGGCAGGCAGATTTCTGAGGCTAGTCTGGTCTACAGAGCAAATTCCAGGACAGCCAGGGCTACAGAGAAACCTTCCCTCAAAAACAAACAAACAAACAAAAAACAAATACAACAACAAAACCAAAACTAAAACCAAACGAACCAAAAAAAAAAAACCCCCCCAAAAAAAACAAACAAACAAACAAAAAAGACCCAAGTCAGCCCTGAGTAGATAATGAGTTTCCAGAATGTACAAAAGCACATCCTCATGCTACTGGAGTGCCTGCTGTTTGAGAGACCTTTCTATGTTATTTCATCTATTCTTAATATAACACCAATATGGTATGTGTTATTTCTGTCCTAAAAGTGGGGGGGGGGGCGCTACTCCTAGGAAGTGTCTTAGGCTTTTATTGCTGGGATGAGGCACCATGACCACGGCAACTCTTATAAAGGAAAACATTTAACTGGGGCTGGCTTACAGTTCAGAGGTTTAGTCCATTATCATCATGGTGGGAAGCATGGTGGCATGCAGGCAGATATGGAGAGGTAGCTGAGAGTTCTACATCCAGATTGGAAGGCAGCAGGGAGAGACACTGGACTTGGCTTGAGCATTTGAAACCTCAAAGTCTCCCCACTCGTACCACCCCCCTCCCCGTGACATACTTCAACAAGGCTATACCTCCTAATAGCGCCACTCCCTTGTGACCAAGCATTCAAATCTATGGGCCCATGGTGGGGCATTCTTTTTGTCTGTTTTTTGTTTATCTGGTTTTTTGTAACAGGGTATATCTGTGTAGGCCTGGCTGTCCTGAACTCACTCTGTAGACCAGGCTAGCCTTGAACTCAAAGATCCACCTGCCTCTGCCCCCTACCCTCAGTGCTATTTAGGCATGCACCACCACTGAATGGTTTTGTGGGGGTGGACATTTTTATTCAAACTACCACAGAAAGATAAGTGACTGTGTTAAAGCCTCAAAAATAAATGGAAGAACCAGAATCAAACATAAATATTCTGATATACAGCTACCATCCTCTCACTGAAAAACAATGTGAATCCTCCTTCTGGAAGTATATGAGTCATCTAGGACTGCCCTTGCTACAAGATGTTATCTCTGAAGCCCATTCATTCACTGGGAATATAGTCATTAATTGCCACCTGTTGCTGTTAGTGTCTGTCACAGATACTAACGCAATGGTGAATGTGATAGACTCAGTGCCCTACTCTCACAGCTGGCAAGAGGTAATGATATATATAGTAAATTATTACAACAAACAAAAAAAAGTATATGTGTGCTTATGAGTACATCCTCACTTAAGTGCTAAATAATTGTAAGACTTACAAAGGAAATAACCATCCATGCAAATAGCTTGAAGCAGAATGTCCCAGGTCAAGAGTTGTACAAACGCCCTAAGAAAAGACAGACATGAACCAGAGAACAGACCTATTTGGCTACTACAGAATGAAGAACAGAATAGAGAGAAAGTGGGGGATGAGCAGCAACAGGTCACGGTAGTCTTAAGGGAAAGGCCAAGACTGCATTTTATTCTACCTGCAATAGGAACTGTCAGCGATAACTTCTTAGGCAGGGAAGTAATGATCTTGGATATTCATGAAAAGTTACTTTAATCGGGCAGTGGTGGCGCACGCCTTTAATCCCAGCACTCGGGAGGCAGAGGCAGGTGGATCTCTGTGAGTTCGAGGCCAGCCTGGGCTACAGAGTGAGTTCCAGGACAGGCTCCAAAGCTACACAGAGAAACCCTGTCTCGAAAAACCAAAAAAAAAAGAAGAAAAAAAAAAAGAAAAGTTACTTTAGGTGTAAACTGGAGGAAGTCCAAAGTGAAGTACAGAACCAGAAGGAGCCCACTACCCAGTGCCCTGAAAACAGATGGCAGCAAGATGGATTAGAATAGCATCAGACAAAAATAAAGAGTCAAGGTCAGGTTTGAGATATGTACTTGAGATAGAACATACAGAACTTGCCAATGGCCTAGTCATGGATAGCATGAAAAGGGAAAGATGACTTCAGCTGCTGAGTAACAGGTAGACAGCGGGAGCATTTATTCTGAAGAAAAAAGAAAGACTAGAAGAGAAGCAGTATTTTGTTTGTTTTGAAATAGAGAAAGAATAAAATAAATTTGCTCTAGCAATACTGTTTTGAGACTAATTAGATATTTAGGTAGAGCAACAAAGTAGAAAATAGGTATATAAACTTCAGGACCAGCAAACAGATCAAGCTGGAGATTTAAGTTTTTGTTTTTGTTTTGTTTTGTTTTTTGAGACAGGGTTTTTCTGTGTAACTCTGGCTCCCCTGGAACTTGTTCAAGGTTGGCCTTGAACTCACAGAGATCCACCAGCCTCTGCCTCCTGAGTGCTGGGAATTAAAAACATGCACCACCACCACCTGGCTCAAGCATATTCTTAGCCACCACCTATTATGATGCAGGCAGCAATTATCATTATCATCATAAATTGGGAGATGAAGCTGGGTATGGTACTGCACAACTTTAATCCCAGCACTCAGGAGGCAGAGGCTGGCGGATTCCTATGGGTTAAGAGTACACCTACACAGTCTACATAGTTCCAAACTATGGTCTACATAGTTCCAAAATAACATGGCTATACTTGTCTCAAAACAAACACACAAAAATTGGTAGATGAATTTTTGATTCTTTCCTTTAGGATCAAATATCCTTTGGATGACAGACACATGAACAAACATACATTTCAAGCTGCAAGGAAACATCAGAGAAGCCACAGCACAAGTAGAGGCTAGAAAGACAGAAGTTAATGATAGCTGAGAAAAGCAACAGAGAATGAAGGACAAATCAGTATCAATCCTCTAAATTACTGATTTAACACTATGTGTGTAAGACATACCTATTTTTATTTTTCATTTTAAAGCAAAATTTTTGTGAGACACGATAACACACTGTAGCCTAGGCTGTCCTGGAATTTACTATGTAGCACAGGTTTGTCTTGACCTTGTGACAATCCTCCTACCTCAGCCTCCCAGGTGCTGGGATTACAGATACAAGACACCATGATCAGGTTAAATTAATTTCAAACTAACTTTATTATAATTTACAAACAATAAAACACACATAGGCTGGAAGTCTAGCTCAGTAGCTAACCTACACCAGTTCTTGAGATCAGTACTTAGCACCAAAAATAATAAAAATAGAAAGGGAAAGAGATAAATGAGAGGATCAGTTAAGAAAACATGCCCATCTTATGTGGGTTGTTTTGGGGTTTTTTGAGGGTGTCAAGGTGAGGAAGGGTCTTGCCCTGTAGCCTGGTCTGGCCTGGAACTGACTATGTAGCCTAGACTGGTCTTACACTTATAATCCTCCTGCCTCCTGAGTGCTGGAATTACCACTGTATGGCACTATGTACAACTTTAAATGTACCCATTTAAACACGCAGTTCAGTAAGTTTCAATGTACATGCCACTACCACATCAAGATCTAGAATATCTTCCTCCTGTCCTGTACAGCAAGACCACCCTCTACCCCTGCTACAGGTAGCTGCTGACTCTACCTTCTGTCAAGATAGCTTATTTACTTTTAAATCAGGTGTGGTGAAATACACCTTTAGTCCCAGCACTAGGGAGACAGAGGCAGAAGAATCTCCATGGGCTGAAGACCAACTGCAGTTACAAAGAGGCTGTTTCAAAAAAAACAAAAACAAAACCAAAAAAAAAACCAAAGTAATATTTGCTATTATTAACCACTAAACCATCTCTCCACCTGAAATTTAAAAATGTCTTTTACAGCCTTATATATATATATATATATATACATATATACATATATATGTATATATATCTCTTTTACATTTATTTATTTGTTTGTTTGTTTGTTTATTTGTGCATGGATGTGTTTGCACACACACACCTACAGCAAGTTTGTGGAGGTCAGAAGCAACTTGTGGGAGTCATCTCTTTCCTTCCACCATGTGAGTGTGGTAATATATTGTGTATCAAACAAAGCTTGCCTGAGGATCAGAGGTCAAGCCAGTCACTAGATTAAACACAGAGGTCAGGCAGTGGTGGCACATATCTTTAATCCTAGCACTTAGGAGGCAGAGATCCAATTGGATCTCTGTGAGTTCAAAGTCACACTGGACTACATGAGATTGATTCAGTCTAGGAGAGAAACAGTTAGGCAGTGGTGGCATACACCTTTAATCCCAGTATTTGGGAGTCACATGCTTTTAATCCCAGCACTTGAGATCTCATGCCTTTGCTACCAGTATTTAGGAAGCACACACGCCATTAGTACTAGGAAGGAAATGAAATGGCTGGGCAGAGAAAGGTATATAAGGTGTGAGGAGACAGGAACTAGAGCCCTTCTTTCGACTGAAGACTCAGAGGAATTCAGTCAGAGGATTCATGGAAATAGGATCTCACCTTCCATTTAGCCTGAGGATTCGGTAATGGTGAGAAGTTTCTCTAGTGGCTTGTTCCTTTGTCTCTCTAATCTTTCAGCATTTACCCCAATATCTGGCTCCGGGTTTTTTTGTTTGTTTGTTTGTTTGTTCGTATAAGACCATTTAGGATTCGTGCAACATGTGAGCTCCAAGGACTGAACTCAGTTATTCAAGACCTGGCTTCAACAATTAAAAAAAAAAAAAAAAAGCCAGGCGGTAGTGACACATGCCTTTAACCCCAGTACTTGGGTGCAGGACAGCCAAAGCTACACAGAGAAACTCTATCTCAAAAAATAAACAAAGCAAAAAAAGTTGTTTTAGTTCATTTTATTTTATGTTGAGTGTTCTGCATACATGTATGTGCACAATGTGCATGCAGTACCCACAGAAGTCAGAAGAGGGAGCCCTCTGTATTTTGCTGCTCTGGTCATCATATTACACCTGTCACTCATGTGAAGTTATATACAGAATACATGTTGACACGTTCATCTTCGTGCTTGAAATAGCTCTTCAGTTATATTTTTCCTCACTGAGAAAGGAAAAGTCTTGTCTTATACTTCTGCACAACCCCTCCCACCACAGCCCCACACACCACTAACACCACGTGAACAAGAATAGTGGGTGTAATCCCCCATTGGCCTTGCTCCATCCTTGAATCAGTTGGTCCTCTTTTATTAGTTCCTCATCAGAGTCACCAAATGGAACACACAGGAACAAGAAGAAACATGAACAAGCCAGGCATGATGGCACATACCTTTATTCCCACCACTAGGGAGGCAGAGGTGGTGGATCTCTGAGTTTGAAGCCAGCCTGGTCTACAGAGCAAGTTCCAGGACAGCAGGCTAAGAGAAACCCTGTCTTAGAAGAAAAAAAAGTGAATAGGAGATTGTGCTTAGAACACGAAAATACTGGCCATCCAGGAAAGCTGTTGAGTAAAGTGTATCTCTGCTTCAATGCCTTTGCCCTCCTTTCTGGGAAGTGTGTGGGAAGAAGGAAGAGAGGGGAGACAGGAGAATGAGGAGGGAGAGGTGGAGAAAAGAGAACCAGTCATCTTCATTTACAGACAGAACCCAGGACCAGAGAAGGTGGCTGGCCATCTTGTTCTCTTTATCAAGACAAATCTCTGTCTGACAAGAGCCAAGCAATTACTAGGAAAACCAAAAACCAGTTAAGGAACACATTTGAGAAACATAAGATAGGGAAGGAGAGAAAAGCAGTTTAGATCCCAAGCTCACCACAGGCCAGCTCACAGGAGAGACAGATACTAGCAGTGAGGTATGCAGAGAAGTCAAGTCACTAGCAGAACACATCAGGCCTCTCTCCCTCCCTATTTGCAGAAGCTCTGCACACCTACAGTTCTGGGCTGCACTAACAGCAAGGCCCTGAGCTGCCAGCTATGCCCCACTTATCTCTGTGCTTGGTTGGTTCTTTGCTGCCTCCAGAAATAAAAGTTAGAACCTGATACTTATGCCAATTACCACTATATGATAAACATAAATTCCAGAAACTCTGGGCTTTGCTTACTTACAAGGAAAGAACACAACTCTGGATGCAGAGGTTACAGCTCACTCATCCACACCCCATCCTGGACAAGCACAGATTAAATTAAGAATTCTCAAAATTCCCAATGGTGTCCAAAGTATTTAAAATTGCTGGGTCAAAGATTCCTTTTTGCAGCAGTCAACCACAAAGGATTTCAGTGTTACATACAGAGGAAGTGATGGCAAGAAATTCTAAATATGGACAAACCAGTAATTTAAATCCTTTTCTGAGTGACTGATGCTTTCTTTTCAGTTCAATATCAGATTCTAAGTCAGGCTCCGGTAAGTAAAAGCAAGACCCAGCCTTCTGATTCTACTGCGATTTTCTTGTCTGGGGATAGCCTGTCCACCAGTTGTGAATCTCTTCTGACCAACACAAATGTGTTTTTACAGCAAGGAAACACCCAAATACTGGAAGTCAAGGGTGAAAGCTAAGCCCCAAACAAAGCAGTCTCTCTTGGAGTCTTGGGAGTATTCTGCAGCAATCCCTCCTTTGTCTCTAGCCAGCAGGAACTTCGTACAAATATGAGACCCTGGCTGATCTAGCCCAGAAAACAGGGCTGGAAACTAGCACATCCAGGGGAACCACTGCAGCAAACACTTGATTGAGAACCAAGTACTAAGGATGCCTGGCTGGTTCAAGCAGGAAAATTTCTTCAGTGAGTTGGCTATCTAAACTACCCTAGTTTTTAACTTAAATTTTGTTTGGCCTTGTAAGAATAGTCACACAGTGGTGGCTGTGGTTGTTTTTTTGTTTGTTTGTTTCCTTTTTTTGTAGTTTTTTTTTTAATAGGATAGCCTCAAACTCATGAACTTCCTGCCTCAGCTCCCAAGTGCTGGGTTATAAGTATGAACTACCATGCCCAGCAAGTTTTATTTTGGTTAGTGTAAGATATAAAAGGGTACTGAGTATTGGTGGCACATGTCTTTAATCCAGCACTGGGAGGCAGAGCCAGGTGGATCTCTGTGAGTTTGAGGTCAGCCTGGTCTACAGAGTGAGTTCCAGGACAGGCACCAAAACCACACAGAGAAACCCTGTCTCGAAAACAAACAAACAAACAAAAGGACAAACTGGTCTTACAGTGAGTTCCCAAAAAGATACAAATTGGGCTAAAGAAAAGCTTAGTGATTAACAGCATGTATTTGTCTTGCAAAGGACCTGAGTTTGATTCCCAGCATCCATCCTGGATAGTTTACAACTGCCTGTAAGTCCAGTTCTAGGCTATCCAGTGCCTCTGGTATCCTCAGACACCTACACGCACATACTCACACAAATACATAGAACTAAAATTTAAAAACTTTAAAGATACAAATAGCAATTCTATTTGATTTTGTGACTAATATGTGCTTTTATACACTTTCATTATTTAATGCAATCTAGTTCTCTGACTATGAAGAATCATTGTGAATCCAGAATGTCCTCAAAACTGCATAAAATTACTTCTAGGATCCTTTTCATTTTCCATCCCCTTATACGTGTGTGATTATGTTTAGGAGATAAGTCTCATGAAGCCCAGGCTGGCCTTGAAGTCACTATAGAGCCAAAGATGACCCTGAGCCTCTGATCCTGCTGCCTCTGCCTCCTAACTTCTGTGATTATAGGTGTGCAGCACCTCACTGGAGCTTTCTTACTTATTTGGCTTATGTTTTCTTTGCAATGGGACTGAGTCTCTTAACCATAAGTTTAATGGATCTATATATTTCAAATACTAGGTTTTTTTATATAGTAAATGATGCTAAAATAGAAATTTTGATTGCAATATGATTTATTGCAATATGGTATAATAAAATGATGCTACACTTAAAAATGATTTGAAGTGTTGAAGTTTTCTCAAAGGAAGATGATACAGGCCCACTTGTGTTTGTTACCGGCTCAATGGATGGGCAGTGTAATTCACCTTCTCCCAAGGAGCAAGAACAGCAACCTCCTTGACTCCTGTTCCATCTCACTTCATGGTACACAAACCTCTTCCATTTCTCCACCATGGTTCAGTTTCAGAAGTACAGTATAAGCTTAGCCATGTGCAAAATCCTGAGTTCTACCCATAGCACAACAAAAACAAAATCTATTGCACATCAATGTTATTCACAAAAGCCAAAAGGAAATCACTCCATAGAAAGATAAGGAAGAAACTGTTCTTCCTCAGCTGTTATCTACCTGTGGCACCTAGAATTGCAAGTGACTAACTAAGAGCCCATGCTGAGAATGGCAGAGCAAGAATATGAAATGAATGTATGTCCTTGATGTCTCAGCTGAACCATTCAGCTAATCAGCACAGTTGTCACCCTAGCCTGGACTTAAAGCAGTAGATGTGCATGTGCTTGTCACTGAGTTGGCTTTTCTGTTTTTGGAAGGCAAAAGCGTTGTAACTGGTAACACCTGATGACCTAGGAATTTGGACACACTGTAAGATTTAGGTAGCAAAGAAAGGCTGAGTTTGATCTCTCTAATTAAACAAGCAAATGAAGCCTGGCAGTGGTGGCAAACGCCTTTAATCCTAGCACTCCGGAGGGAGGTAGATCTCTGAGTTCTAGACCTGCCTGGTCTACACCGCGAGTTCCAGGACAGCCAGGACTGTTACACAGAGAAACCCTGTCTCAGAAAACCAACCAACCAACCAATTACAACAAAAATAACGCAAGCAAATGAAAGGGCATATAAAATGACCCAATCTATCACTCAAACAACACAGAGGCTTTAGGTAAAGAACAAGGATGCAGAAAAAGCTCCACAAGTAGATCTACTCACTCAGCAACTCAAGAGTAACTGGTACTGAGCCCAGTGAATCAATTTTGCTTCACTGCAGAAGTGTAACTGAGAAGATGGTAACTTTAAACTCACTTTTTATGTACAACGACAACCCTATGAGGTGGTTATTTATCCCATTTTACAAATAAGAAAACTAGAACACAGAAGAGCTGAGCCCCTTAGCCTAAGACTCTTCCCCTTCTGCATCTGGCTGACTTCTACAATTCATCTTAGGGTGTAACTGAACAGATATCAGCTCTGTAGAAAGGGCTTCTTTGAAGTATCCAGGCAAGAGCTAAAGCTCTAGCTAGCTCCTCTGTACTCTGCAGCCTGCAGGTTTGTCAATAGGTAAATAGCTGTCTTCTCTACGAGAAGGCACATTACCTGTCCTGAGAATGGATCAGTCATGTCCACTATTAGACAGTATTTCCAAAGCTGGGCAGAGGACCTGCCACCACCTAAGAGAGGGACAGCAAGTAAGTAATTCCTGACAATAAAGGTGAAAAGCAGAAAGGGTATGCAGAGGAACCCCACAAAAGCATGTGGCTAGGTAAGGGGAGGCTTCCCGGAATTGTCGCTTGAACTGGGCTCTGAAGATAAATTAGGAGGAAAGAAGGTCAGGAGAAAGGTGTTTTAGGCAGATAGAACACAAGCATGAAGAGGTCTTGCAATTGAGGAACAGCAGTTAGTTCATTATGACTGGAGTTTAATAACAGCAAGAAAGTGAAGGTTGAGAGATAGAAAACCAGGCTCTATATTCAAAGAAGGCAATGTGCTATACAGACCTAAAACGCCCACTCACAAAAAAGTACACCATGGACAACCTTCAGCACCTTACATGGATAGTTTCAGTGCATCTCCACAGAGATCCTCAGTATTATTCTCAGGAGGACCTGGAGGGCCAAGATCATAAACAACTGGTAGGTAAACAACAGGACCAAGGTGGAACCACAGCTGCATAATATGGCTCCTAAGGCTATGCTCTTAACTAAGAATTAAGACATGTCTAGCTTAGTCTGCTTGCTGGACAAAGATAGCAACATATAATTCAAAGTTATATTAATTCTATGAGGAAAGCCAGATACTGAAAGGAACCCCATATCTTTTTCATTAAGCAAGTCATAAATACAGAAAAGTATTTCATACATTTAATTTGTTGAAAATAAAACACATTATTAGTATTCAATAGTCTTTTGAAAATAAAGATCAAATGAAAATTACTCAAAAACAAAAGGCCTTTTTCTTCATTCATCCATCTAAAGACAAGGTGGGTCACCAGCAGCTTTGCTGAGCTACCCAAGGAAACTTCTCTGGAGTCTCACTTTTGCTGAATCTGCTCAAATGGGAATGATCTGATCCAGAAATATATCTCAACATGTGTTACAGTCATTTTATATGACAGGCTTCACTGAGCTTTTGAAATGATCTTCCTGGGGGTTGGGGATTTAGCTCAGTAGTAGAGCGCTTGCCTAGCAAGCGCAAGGCCCTGGGTTCGGTCCTCAGCTCCAGGAAAAAAACAAAAACAAAACAAAACAAAAAAAAA
>CABHPH010142349.1:1997-13812 GCA_902168325.1 Peromyscus nudipes | reverse complement strand
AAAAAAAAAAAAAAAAAGTTGGTTGTTTATTTGTTGAGAGAGATTATCACTCTATAGCCCAGGCTGTCCTCAAACCCTCAGCAATCCTCCTGTCTTGAGTACTAGGGTTATAGGAGTAAACTATTACATCTGGCAATAACTTATTATTTTTCCCTCTTTTTTACAGTACGAAGATTGAACTCTACCACTGAACTACATCTCCAACATGAATTTTTTTTTTTTTTTTTGGTTTTTCGAGACAGGGTTTCTCTGTGTAGCTTTGCGCCTTTCCTGGAACTCACTTGGTAGCCCAGACTGGCCTCGAACTCACAGAGATCCCCCTGCCTCTGCCTCCCGAGTGCTGGGATTAAAGGCGTGTGCCACCACCGCCCGGCCGAAAAATTTTTTAAGTTTAAGAAAATGCAGTGTCCTGACTGATAATACGATTCCCTAGAACTACGTTTCCTCTAAATAGTCAAAAGTATGCTAAGGAAACATTAGAACCACTCTGTCTCATCAAAACTAACTTTCTGGGCCAGCTAGATGACTCAGTGGGTAAAAGCATTGCTGCCAAGCCTGATGACATGAGTTCAAGCCCCAGTGGTAGAACAAGAACTGATTCTTACAGGTTATCCTCTGACCTGTTTGTGTTCCATGGTATGCACCTAAGCTGTTCAAAGTCATGACAATAGAAAGCCTCTTCCTACAAGGACGCTGCCTAGAAATACTTAGTGACCTCATCAATCTACCCTTTCATATACAGAAACCTGCAAAGAGGTAAATGGATGGTGTTGGTGTCCTTTGATTTTACAGCACAAACCAATTGAGGACCCTGGATTTTCCCACTTTTCAGGTAGGCATATTTGGAATCACTGTGACCAACATCAGATATCTTTTCCCTGAGAAGCATTAAAATTTTTCCCAAAACTAAATTCAAAACAAAATAAAGAATGAAGTAATACTTGTTATTGGATAGAAAAGTAACTTTCAAACATTTCCTGTGAATTGCTTGCAACCAGCTAACAGAACACCACAGGATATCCCTTTGCTTTTTTCTGTTTAGTTTTGGGAAATGAGGTTTCTCCATTTTGTAGCCCAGGATGGTTTCAAAATTCCAATCACTGTGCCTTTGCCTCCTAAGTACTAGGGGATTATAGGTGTATGCTACCATCCCTGATTCATGAGTTTTTGGTGATACTATCCTCTCAGCCTTTTGTAATTCAGCAAGAATTGAAAGAAAATGGTCCCCAGAAACTTACAGGGAGTGACACTACTAGTAGGTGTGGCCTTGCTAGAGGAAATGTGCCACTGGGTTTCATGTTTCAGAAGCTCAAGCCAGGTCTAGAGACTCACTGTCTTTTCCTGCTGTTTGCAGATCTAGATGTAGAACTCTTAACTACCTCTCTAGCACCATGTCTGCCTGCATGTCACCATGCTTCCCACTATGACAATAATGCATGTATGCCTGTGAGCTGGAAGAGGGCATCAAATCTTACTATAGATGGTTGTGAGCCACCATGTGGTTGCTGGGAATTGAACTCAGGACCTCTGGAAGAACAGCCAGTGTTCTTAACCACTGAACCATCTCTCCAGCCCGCCGTTCTCTTGTTTATTTCATCCTTTGTGCTTCATGTGGTAATGATGTGCCAGACTTTTCCACCAAGACTTCTATCTTTAATCAGCTGATTTGGGCTTTTGAGTTTTCTCTAAATTATTTTTCACTTTAATACTAATATTATAGGTCAGGTTTTCCATTTGTGTTCTGCACAACCGCATGCTACCCTGGAGCTGTTCTGGGAGTCCTGATGATTTAAAATTTATATTTGTATCATTCTCTTCCAGGTTTATCTAAACAAGTCAGTTAGATGCCTGGCCTTATTGAGAAATACAGAAAATAGAAAGAGTTGGGGTGTATTTATGGGCAGATTGACGACAGATATAAGAAGTGGACAATGGCCGGGCGGTGGTGGCGCACGCCTTTAATCCCAGCACTCGGGAGTCAGAGTCAGGCGAATCTCTCTGAGTTAGAGGCCAGCCTGGTCTCCAAAGTTTGTTCCAGGGTCTGGGAGGAATCTACAACCAGCCAATAATATAATTTTTGATGATATTAAATGAATCTATGTACATGAAAGTCTTTAGTCCATATGCTTTATTTTTCTGAGTCAGTTCTAGTCCTCTCTCTACACAGCTTCAGTTCTGTTCTCACACTCAGCTCCTCTCTGTCCCTTCTCTTCCTGTCCTCTCTTTGTCCTAGTCCTAACTAAGCTTTTTGGCTCTTGACCTCATCTTCATTTTCCATTCTTCCAGCCATGCTCATCTCTTCCTCTCCTACTCTCCTGACCCGACCCAATCCACCTACCATCTCCAAAAACTATGCCTTGTTGCTTTCTCCTCCAGCTGAGCAACTCTCTCTAAATCATGCCTCAAACATTTCATTGCACCTGGTATGCAAAAAACCCTTTTGTTCTAAGTCAAATGCTCTGGAATGCCACTTGGCTTGTGAGAGGAAGGAGGGTCTGAGCTTCATTTGCACAAAAAACAAAGCTATGCACCTAGCATCAAGTGGTGTCTCCAGAAGGGTGTTTACCTTAATTCAGTAGACTGTTTGCCATTATGGCCTAGGATGCTTGAGAAGTATTTCAGATAATACTTTTTTGACCTCTGAAAAAGTCCTTGACCTTGACCTTCCAGGTAGTAGCTTTTGTCATAGTAGTTGGATTCCATTACATTTTCCTGTGCCTTGAAGCAGGAGTGATCCTCTTGTGCAGTGGGGTCCTTACCCTTTTCTTTGATGTAGTCCCTCTAGAACTCTGGGCTCCTTGTTCAGAATGTTTTTAGATGAATAAAATAAAATGTATAAATTAAAATGAGAAATAAGCTACAATGTTAAACAAGCCTCATGGCCACCCTGAACAATTTCCATCTTCTTTCCTGTTTTATTATGTATTTATGTTTTTGTCCACCATCTATCACTAGTGTTTTCTAGGTTGTCTGTTAGTGTATATCTCTCCTGTTTGAGTCTAAGCGCCACAAGGCCAGAGACATTCAAATATTTTGTTGACTACTCTATTCCCTAAACCTAGAATCTGTCTGATGTATACATTTTCAATAAGTATTTGCTGAATTATTAAATGAACTGTCTTCTAAATGTTTTACTTTACTCAATGGCGGTCCCATGTTTTGCCTTCTTTGAGAAAGATTTTATATAATATTTCATATTTACAAGTTACTTGGTAGAAAATGGAAGAACTTCTGAAAACACTAATTCATTCAAAGAAAATTAGTCTCTACTGACCAAGGGCAAAGATACACTGTAAAATACCTCAATATTATTCAACAGATCAAATCAGTGACACCAGAATGTCCTGCTCCTTCATGTGACCCTTTGCCTCCATACTTAGTACACCGCCTGAAAGTGGGGTGTATCTTTATGAAGATACCCACTTATACTAACAATAAGAGCATTAGTTATACTGAGTGAGGGGGTCACATGCCTTTAATTCCAGCACTCTCAGGAGACAGAGGCAGGCAAACCTCTGAGTTCAAAGCAAACCTGTCTACAGAGTGAGTTCCAGGACAGCCAGGGCTATATAAAAAAACCATGTCTCAAAACAAAACAAAACAAAACAAAACAAAACAAAAAACAAAGAGCACTAGTTACTTGAACTGAGTAGACACACTCACAATAAACAACCAAAGATTCCTCTGCAATTTCTAGATTTTTTTTTTTTGCCAAGGCAATCTGTAAATAGAAGAAATTGCTTTCTTTAAAAATTTATCTTTCGGGCTAGAGAGATGGCTCAGAGGTTAAGAGCACTGCTTGCTCTTCCAAAGGTCCTGAGTTCAATTCCCAGCAACCACATGGTGGCTCACAACCATCTGTAATGAATCCTGGTGCCCTCTTCTGGCCTGCAGGGATATGTGCAGACAGAACACTGTATACATAATAAATAAATCTTTTAAAAAAAAAATACAAGCACTCATATGCAGACTCCATACACAGCTCCACACAGACACATAATTAAAATTAAAAATAAGTCTTGAAAAAAGCCAAAGACTGAATGAGTAAACAATGCCAAACAGAGTTCCAAGCCACACAGTTACATTATACATCTATAATGTCTCTTCCGGCATGCAGGTGTACATGCAGATAGAGCACTCATATACATAAAGTACATAAATAAATAAATCTTAAAAAAAAGGGGGGGGGAGTTGGAAAGATGGCTCAGAGGTAAAGAGCACCGACTGTTCTTCCAGAGGTCCTGAGTTCAATTCCCAGCACCCACGTGGTGGCTCACAAACATCTGTAATGAGATCTAGCACCCTCTTCTATATACATAATAAATAAATAAATCTAAAAAATTATCTTTCTTTTGTTTGGTTTTGTTTTTCGAGACAGGGTTTCTTTGCGTAGCCCTGGATGTCCTGGAACTCACTTGTAGACCAGGCTGGCCTCAAACCACAAAGATCTATCTGACAACTTATCTTTATCACAGTAAATTAAAGGTTCATAAGAACTAACGTTCTAACACACACCTTTAATCCCAGCACTTTTGAGGCAGAGGCAAGCGGATCTCTGTTTCAGTACAGCCAGGGCTACACAGAAAAACCCTGTCTCAAAAAACAAACAAAACAAAACAAAAAGGTTCATAAGAACATAAACCCTCATTCGCTATAGGTTGCCTATACTGTTTGTCCACAAGGAAGGAAGCTGAGTACCAGGGCAACTAAAACCAAGAGACAGTATGATTATTTCTGTCCCCAAATTGGGGTAGACTAACAAGTGGAAAGACAAGCCAGAAGCCAAAAGCAGAAAAAGGCGGAAGGAAGGTGAGGTTAACACTAAGGTCAGTTAATGTGAAAGCAAACCAGGTCTCAGACGGTTTCATAACCAAACAGGCTATCAACATCAAACAGGAAGGCCATTTGGCCCTTCCTGCTTTTTGCCTAAAAGCAACACTGAGGAAATACAGTTATATCACACAGGCATTTGATAGACTCCAACTCGCCTGCCTGAAATACAGCTTTCTAATTCTGCTTAAAACACCAGAATTTCCAGATCATTTATTGATGATTCTGTTCATATAAAATATACCCCATATTTCAACATATAAATGCTTAGATGAGATCTGCAAGAATATCAGCCAAACTCTTGAGATTTTGTCAGGGAGGACACAGAGGCCACAAGGGATCGATTTCCCACTATATCCTATATATTGCTTTTGCTTGCTGAAAAATAAAGTCTTCTTTTGTTTTAGAGGTCAACTCATGTAGCCCAGGCTAATCCTGACCTCACTGTCTAGTGTGGGCTAACCCTGAACTCCTGATACTCCTGCTTCTGATTTCCCCAAAGTTCTGGAATTACAGGTAGAAGTACCACACTGGTCCTGGAAAAATAAAACACAATTGCTTTCTTTTTTGTTTTTTTGAGAGAGGGTTTCTTTGTGTAGCCCTGGCTGTCCGGGAACTTGCTCTGTAGACCAGGCTGGCCTCGGACTTAACAAACTCACCTGCTTCTGCCTCCCAAGTGCTGGGATTAAAATAAAAGATTAAAAAAATTTATTACATTTATTTATTTGGGAGTGTGTGCACCATGTATGAAGATCAGAGGACAACTTGCAGGAGTTGATTCTTTCCTTCCACCATGTAGGTCCCAGGGAGCCAACTCACGCCATCAGGTTTGGTGGTAAGCATCTTTACCCACTAAGCCATTTCACTGGCCCCAAATAAAGTCTTTTTATGTGTTTGAGTGTTTACCTGCATGTCTCTATGTGCACCACGTACGTGTGTGTCTGGTGCCTGTGGAAACCAGGAGTCATCAGATGCCCTAGAACTGGAGTTACAGACAGTTGTGAACTACTAAGTGGGTCTTGGGAACTGAATCTGGGTCCTTTGCAAGATCAGCAAGTACTTTTAAGCCATCTCTCCGACCCCTTCCCATAGCAAAATAAAGTGTAGAAAAAAATATTGGAAGATTTTTTGAACTAAATGTAGGAAAAACAAAAGATGAAAACTAGCCTTGATATTCAATAAAGTACACTACCCATTAACAAACTCAGGAGTGTGATCATGAGACCATCCCCTATCCCCCACATCTCAGTGCAGCTTTTAGGTCATCGAAAACAGCTACAGGCAGCAACAAGACAAATCGTGAACAAGATTTCAGCTATTATCAAAGCTAAGTAATCACATCTCAAGATCTTACTTAATGTTTAAAACCTCCTTGGCCTTACATCTTCCTATCGAGCTAAAGGTGCTGCAAACACTGTGAAACTGTCACACTTGGGTTGGAAGTGCTGACTCTTTGGTACTGAGGCAAATCAGCTTTGATGACAAAGACCAACAGAGTATCTTGAGGTAAGCAGCAGCACTACAATTGCAAAACGGTGTAACAAATGGAAACAGAAGGCAAGATTCCCAAGGGATAGAGCTGCTGGTTCAGGAAGAGGAATCTGAATGCACAAGATGAGTCAGAAGGTGAGCAGGAAGTATGGAAATAAAAAGTCACCTAGCCAGGAAGAGGCAAAGCAAGCAAGCTGAAAGCAATCAATGCATATTTATAACTCAGTCACAGCCACCAGAGGATTTTTTTCTTTGGTTTTGTTGAGATACAATATATACTATTATATTATATTTTATATATATATATATAGTATATATATATAAAATAAAATGGGCCTGTTGTAATTGTGTTTTAGTATTTTTGTTTGGATTGGGGGAGGAGGGGACAGGATCTCACAATTATGTAGATCAGACTGGTTTCAAACTCAGAGATCTATCTGCCTGAGTGTTGGAATTAAAGGCATGCATCACCATACCTAGCATCTACATGTTTCAATAAGTGTATACCCTGTGTAATCACCACCATTTCCAAGACACAGAAACATCCATAGCTTGAGTTTTCTTGTGTCCACCCTTGTGATTACTCTCTCATCCTAGGCTACAGTTGTTCAGTATATTTCTGCAAGTGAAACTGTGGGTTCTAGAATTAACTGATGAATCCTTTGAGAAACTGTCAATCTACCTTGCAAAGCTGCTACCCCACTTATTGTTCTTTTGCTTTTATTAGTTTTATCATATCAGATATGACAATTCTAATGACAGACTTGAGTGGTATCCTACTTTTATTTTGTTTTTTAATTTAATTTAGTATACAGGGACTCACTATGTATCCCTAGCTGGCCTTGAACACAGAGATCTGCTTACCTCTGCCTCCCAGCATTGGAATTAAAAGCATGTGCCACCACCAGATTTTTTAATTTGCACAGCTAATGATGTTCAACATACTTTCCTGTGCTTATTTCATGTATTTTTTTAAATTTATTTTTTTTAAAGATTTATTTATTATGTATACAGTGTTCTGCCTGCATGTATGCCTGCATGCCAGAGGAGGGCACCAGATCTCATTATAGATGGCTGTGAGCCACCAAGTGGTTGCTGGGGAATTGAACTCAGGACCTCTGGAAGAGGAGCAGGTGCTCTTATCTTAACCTCTGAGCCTCTCTCTCCAGCCCCTCATATTTTTTGTTTTGTTTTGTTTTGTTTTGAATGTCCTTTTAAATCTGTCAGTTCAGAAACCTTAGTAAAATAGGAACTTGCACCAGGGTGGCAGTGGCACATGCCTTTAATCCCAGCATTCAGGAGGCAGAGCCAGGCAGATCTCTGTGAGTTCGAGGCCAGCCTGTTCTACAGAGCAAGATCCAGGACAGTCACCAAAACTACATGGAGAAACCCTGTCTCAAAAAACCAAAATAAATAAATAAATAAATAAGTTAGGAGCTTGCTGATTACTTCCTAAGACCATCATATACTACCCATTTACTCATCTTGGCACTATGAAGTCAAACTATTATCTCTATTTTACAGATAAGGATACAGAAGGAGAGTTGCAGAGGAGCAATATGCCTGGCCTGGGCATCTAGCTCTAAAGTCCATCCTCTTCACACTGGGTCCTGCTGAGCCTTGACAGCAGCAGAGAATGGTGTGCCTGAAGGTCTACAGAACAAAACTTCTAGAGGCAGTACAGACAGCCAAGTAAAAAATGGTGTGACCTGAATCTTAAAGGCAAGCTGGAGGTCACAGTTCTTGAGATTCATTTTAATCAGGGTATCTATGTGGGAGTTTGTTGCTATTATTGTTACAGGCTCTCATGTAGCCCAGGCTGGTCTTAAACTAATAATGTAGTAGAGAATGATCTTGAACTCTGGATCTTCTTGCCATTATCTTCTAAGTGTGGGGATTACAGGAATAAACTATAATATCTAGCTAGTTAAATTAATAAAAAGTCTAGCTAAACCAATTTCTCACTTAAATTAATGGGAATTATTCTGATATGGTATAGTATGGTTGTAGCAAGCTTTCTTGTCGGACTATCTTTGGATTGTGAGCTCCCAAATAACAACATGGAGACTTTTTATTAATTACGAAAGCTTGGCCTTAGTTTAGGCTTGTTCTTAACTAGCTCTTATAACTTAATTAACCCATATTTTTTAAATCTACATTCTGCCCATGTGGTTCAGTAATCTCCTCTTAGTATGGCACATCTGACTTTCTCCAAGTCTGCTGGAGAAATTACACACCTAGTTTCCTCCTCCCAGTTTCTCTGCCTGAAGTCCTGCCTATTCTTTCCTGCCTAGCTATTGACCAGTTAGCTCTTTATTAAACCAATCAGAAGGTGCCTTAGGCAGAGACACGTCTTTACAGTGTAAGCAAATACTCTGCAACATATGGTAGGGATCCAAATACCCCAAATATATTCAGCATTTAGTTTTTGACAGATCAACAATCACAGCCACTGTTCACAGGGACTAGTAAAATGTCTCTTACAGAGGGTAACTGTGCCAGAGCTGTTAGAAAGCCTCAGAATATAATTAGAATCCACCCGCTTTAGGTAAGGATCTTAATGTTCCAGGCAGTCCTGAGCACCCTCAGAATTCTAACTCTAACATCTCTGGACAATTAGGCTGCTACCACTTCTCACACCTTCTAATGGATTAAACAAAGTTAGAACCTAGCTTTATTAAATGGTCACAAAAGCTGTATTTTCAAAAAACATCACCATTGCCTAAAGTACAATTATCTTGCAACAAGATTCTTTTATTTTTGAGACAAGGTTCCTCTACTGTAGTCCTCCTCTGCTGTAGTCCTCCTCTGCTGTAGTCCTCCTCTGCTGTAGTCCTCCTCTGCTGTAGTCCTCCTCTGCTGTAGTCCTCCTCACTGTAGTCCTCCTCTACTGTAGTCCTCCTCACTGTAGTCCTCCTCTATGTAGTCCTCCTCTGCTATAGTCCTCCTCTATGTAGTCCTGGCTGTCCTGGATCTCACTATGTACACCAGGCTGACCTTCAACTCAGAGACCTCCTGCCTCTGTTGGGATCAAAGGTGTGTGCCACCACTGCTAGCCCTATAACAGATTCTTGATCTAAAACTCCAACAGCATATCGACTGGCTATTTATGGCTACCAAGCAATAAAAATGTAGGTGGTATAACTGAATAACAACAATGTAGCTGTCAGTGATGGCATAGGACTTTAATCCCAGCACTGGGAGGCAGAGGCAGGTGATCTCTGTGAGTCCAAGGCCAGCCTGGTCTACAGTGAGTTCCAGGACAACCAAAGCTATTACACAGAGAAATCCTGTTATAAAAAACCAAAAACCAAAACAACAACAACAAACCCCCAACATTTTAACTTTTTGTTTTGTTTTGTTTTTTTGTTTTTTGAGACAGGGTTTCTCCGTGTAGTTTTGGTGACTATCCTGGATCTCACTCTGTATACCAGGCTGGCCTCGAACCCACAGAGATCTGCCTGGCTCTGTCTCTTGAGTGCTGGGATTGGATTAAAGGCATGTGCCACCGCTGCCTGGCTAACATTTTAACTTTTAAAAAATGCTTTATTGGGGTTGGGGATTTAGCTCAGTGGTAGAGCGCTTGCCTAGCAAGCGCAAGGCCCTGGGTTTGGTCCTCAGCTCTGGAAAAAAAAATGCTTTATTAATTTTTATTTTATGAGTATGAGTGCTTACCTGCATGTATGTATATGTGTACCATCCATGTGCCTGGTACCCTTAGAAGCCAGAAGAGAGAATAGGATCCACTAGAACTGGAGTTAAGGACAGTTATAAGCCACCATGTGAGTACCCTGAGTTAAATCCAGGTCCTCTGGAAGAAGCACCAAGTGTTATTAACTGCTGAGCCATCTTTTCCAGCCCAACATTTAAATTTTTTTTACTTAATTTTAATGAATTTAAATTTAAAAACAAGCTGGGTGGTATATATATCTATAATTCTACCACTATAATTACCACTCTTGCTAGTGCAGGAGGAAAGTAACGTGAAACCAGCCTAGGATACACAGTGATAACCTATTTGAAAAACAAAACAAAGTAAACTAAAAAACAGAAGCTATAGAAAATTCTTTAATATTTAGTACATTTTGATATAATATTTTAGATTTATTGAATTCCATGTATTAAAATCAATTTCACATGATTCTCACTTTTACTAACTATTAGAAAAATTTAAAGTATACATCTCTATAAATAAATATTAAAAGCCAAAGAACTGCCTACTTTTAATGGGTAAACTGAATGGTCTATGTATCTCATCACAACCTGTTTTTAAAAAATTAACTGTGGCTCACAAAGTATATATTTATACTTTGACAACACTGAGTTTCCTCATTTCTTCATGTCAGTCAGTGCTGTGGAATAATCCTTCTGTACATTATGAAAATGTGTTGCTCTCATTGTTAATAAAAAGCTGATTGGCCAATAGCTAGGCAGGATTTTCAGGCCTGAGAGAATGCTGGGAAGAATGGCGGAATGAGAGGAGTGGCCAGCAAGACAGAAAGGAAGTAGGACATGCAGGAGAGGTAAAAGCCAAAAGCCTCAGGGTAGCAAATAGATTAACAGAAATGGGTTAATTTAAGTTGTAAGAGCTAGTTAGTAATAACACTGAGCTACTGGCCGAGTATTTATAATTAATAATAAATCTGAGTTATTTGGGAATGGCTGTGGAGACACACAGAAACTCCACCTACAAGTCAGTCATAATAATGATAAAGAATGGGAAAGAAAAGGGAAATCACATTTATTTTCTAGTCATAGTTATAAAACAAAGGTAAAATTTTAATTAAAAAAAAAAAAGAAAGCCAGACCTGGTGGCTTACACCTGTCATACCTGAGACAGGATTGCAAGTTTGAGACTAGCCTGGGCTACATGGTAAGACCATGCTGTGGATATTGCTCTATATAAATAAAATGCTGATTGGCCAGTAGCCAGGCACGAAGTATAGGCGGGACAAGCAGAGAAGAGAACTGTGGGAACAGGAAGGCTGAGGAGGACACGCCAGCCCGCCATCCAGGGAGCAGCATGTAACAGGCACACAGGTAAAGCCACGGAACACATGGCAACATAGAGATTAACAGAAATGGGCTGAGTTTAAATGTAAGAGCTAGTCAGTGGTAGGCCTGAGCTGATGGCTGAACAGTTTTAATTAATATAAGCTTCTGAGTGATTATTTTATAAGTGGCTGCGGGGTCCATGGGGCTGGGCAAGACTGGAGAAAACTTCAGCTACAAGACCATGTTTTAAACAAACAAACAAACAACAACAAAAACAAATCAATGGTACATGCCTTTAATCCCAGCACTCTGAAAGTAGAGGTAGGGGGATCTTTGTGAGTCTGCGGCTAGCCTGGTCTAGAGAATACTAGGCTAGCCAGGACAACAGTGGGACCCTAGTCCAGGACAGACTCCAAAGCTACAGAGAAACCCTGTCTCGAAAAACCAAAATAAATAAATAAATAAATAAATAAATAAATAAATAAATAAATAAATAAAT